>WEKY01017080.1:0-41176 GCA_013390045.1 Picathartes gymnocephalus | reverse complement strand
CAGCTGTGCCTGGCCTGGCTGAGCAGGCCTTGCCTGGCCCCTGTTACCTATTCAGAAGCTGGAAGCAAGAGAGAGATTCCCAGGCTTCTTCTTTCTTAAATGTGAATCACAGAGGCGTATTCAGCTTCTTAAGTGGCTAAACAGAGTGTCCATCTTAGAACTAGCCAGCTAATTGGTTCTCTCGGGCCTGAAGGAAACTGTCATGTTTCTTGCTGGGAAGAAAATCACTTTTCAACCCATGACAACATGCAACTTCTTTCTCTTGCAGACAAGCCCTGGGCTAGTGCCAGAAGGGCGTTTGGCGGTAGCATAAGGTTTTACTGAGGTGAGGTAGGGACAGCTACTACCTCCTCCTGCAGGAAGCCAAGCCACATCTTCTCATGCTGTGGGAGGAAAGGGAGGAAGGTAAAGTGTCCAGAGTTCAGCAGAGAGGCTGTGGGAGGTGTCTCCCACAAAAGGTTGTTTCTGACCACTTTTCTTCCTAGTCCTGAATTGGGGTAGAAGGAGGAATTCTGCTCTCAGGGAAGCTTCAGTGCTGAGGAGCAATTCCCCATAACTTCCAGGAAAAGAGCAACAGACCTGTGGGCCAGACATAGCACCTACATGTGAACCCGCACACATGCACACACACAGGCCCATGCACAGAGTTATTCACATCCAGGCATTCCCAGACACTTACTCCTGCCTCTGTGCTGTGCTTTGCAACTCCCTCTATCCAAGGGCAGACTTTCCTGGGGCTGAGTTACAAAGGCTTATTGCCATATTATGTGCCTGACCATTGCTTGTATGAATTTTATGATCTTCATATTATTCCTCTGTATGTGCCTGTATGTGATACATGAGTTTGTGTATTCAGAAGAAGTAGGAATGTTTCCTACCTATCCACGTTTTTTTTCTTGCTAATCTCATTTGTCTTGTAGGATGATTGCGTCTTTTTGATGAAGAATCCTATTGAACAGGCAGGGAAGTGGAAAGATGAAGGATGTAAAGCAAGCAAAAGTTATATCTGCCAAAAAAATTCTGGTGAGTTTTTTTTTCACCACTTTTTATTACAAATTGGTGTTAAAAATAACTTTCCTGTAATTCTGCCCTAACCTAACTGAAATTAATGACAGTATCACATGCATTATGGACCTTTTTAACAAGATGATCACAAGTTTTATTTTTTTGGAGAAAATCTCTTAACTTTACCTATTTCAAAGATTAGACCTGTAAATAACAGAAAAAAAAATTAGATCTATGTATCATCATGTAGTTTACTACTTTTGGCAATCAAAGGTGGCTGAATGCACTGTCTTTACATCTTCAAAAGTGGAATTTTTAATGTTATACTAAAAACACTGCAAGTTCTTTATTTTTTAGAACTGCCCTGCTTGATTTCTTTTACATTCTTTCTCAGAAAATTTCAGCTTCAGCAGTTATGTCCCTCCGCTTGCTCATGGTGTGCTTATCACACCCTTGTCAGAAACACAACAAAAGGCAATATATGATGGAAAAACAGCACGAATTGTTCCCTTTAATGCCCTACATTGGTACAATATAGTTTGGGTAGGTCTAGTGCTTACAAGGCGTATTTCTGGGGAGGATACAGATATTTATGCTAAAAAACTATTCTGACAAGTATTAGAAAATTTTGTCACAGTGCATGAAAATGTGGCTTTAGTCACTGCAGGGATTTTTGGGACATATCTTAATTTGTTATTGCAGTTTCTCTTAATTACATGACAACTGCAGTATACTCTATCTTCTCTCAGTGTTATAAGTCTGAGCCAATATAAAGCTAGACTTTTGGTTGTTCTTATGCTTGTTACAGACCCCAAACTGCTGCACTCCCAACCCACAGTTCCGGTGTTTGGCTTTAACAATTATGGTGATGACCGCTATGAAGTCATCAGCTACAAAATGAGCTGGGAAAAAGCAGAGAAGAACTGCAAGGACCAGTCTGCAGAACTGGCCAGTGTCCTGGATCCTTATGTTGAATCTTTCCTGTGGTTGCAAATATTAAAGCATGGGCAGCCTGTATGGATTGGCCTGAACAGCAACATGGTGAGTCCACCAAATGCTTGTGACAGTCATACCAATACTTTGGATGAGCTACTGGTCAGATCCACAGATGTGTGGCAGGAATCAAAATCTTGCAGAGGTTCCTGACTTCCCTCCACTTGAGGGGATTTACACATTTAAATGTTTGTCCGTGGTGTAAACAAGAACTCCCACAGCCCACACTTCAAAGGCCACCAAGGATGTAGCTGCAGCACTGAGTGGCTTCAGCGGTAAAAGCGGCAACAAAGTTCTCACTTCTTGCTCCATGGTCTACCACATGTTCCTGTGGTGAGGCAGTGCTGTTTCTGTGAAGCACACCACAGAGCAAAAATGGGTTAAAAGTAGTTCTTTGTGAGTTTAAGTTTTTTTCCATGCACAGCTCAGCAGTACAAGAGCTTGTGCTGGGCGATAGTGGAAGGAGCAGGGCTCTGGCAATAGGGACTCTTTAGGCTGCTTTTTGGAGCTGAAGTTGGTGCCCTGTGTAAAACTGCCAACAAACTCAGCTAAGAATGGAAAGGTCTGAAATGGGAAGCAGCTAACAGAGGCATATAAAGAAGAACATGGATAAATAAAATGTAGCTGGATATTTTTGGAATTGAAGCTGGGGGGAGATCAAGTGGAGAGAGGTAGAGCAAGAGCTTGGTTGGGCACAGGTCAAAGAGACGGCACAGATGCTGAGGTGAGAGGAACCAGAGCTGCACCTCAGTGAGACCACTGGGAAAAGGGGATTAGACAGGGACCTGGAATGAAACATGGCCTGGGGTCTCAAAACAGACAGGAAAGGAAATGGCACAAAGAACAGGATGGGAGCCTGCCTCCAAAGATCATAGGAGGAAGGATCTAGGCTGCACAGGATGGGCTGACAGAAGCCCATCATGGGTGTGACTAATGTCAGTTATCCTCTGCAAACACTGGTGATATCCACTGACAAAATACATGTTTAGCTCATCTCTGATCCATGCAAGACCCACAAACTTACCACAAATGCAGTTAACCTGAATGGCTGGGGTCTGTGGTCAAGCCCCAAGGAAAGCCTCATCAGTATTTCTTTTTCCAGTGAAACCTCAGATTTTTCTCCTTGCTTTCTAAATACATAGAAAAGCCTATGCTTTCTATGAATGCTGACAGCAGTTTCTCTTCAATCTTTATTGATCTGTGTGTATATGTGGACTCATTTGATAAAATCATCATCTGTATATTACCATTGCTACCTCAAGGTCCTTTGCCTGTTAGGGCATGAGACAAATTGTGTGAATTGAATAACGTAGGCTGCATGCTAAACAAAACTCTGTAAGACCACTGCCCTACCCACTGTGGAGAGTGGGAGTGTGGACCAATTTCTTACATATTCATGACATCAACTTGTGCAAGAAACCATGATTCTCAACTTTTCCTAATTTTTGCATATATTCAAGTGCAATCTTGATGTTCTTCCAATCTAATTCTTATATGTGACATAATCATAATTGTCATTTGCTTTTAGACTGGTGGCCAATACTTATGGTCAGATAGAAGGAGGAGCAGGTATCTTAACTGGGGCAGTGGAGAACCAAATAAAAACAAAGCCTGTGTCTATTTAGATTTGGATGGTTTTTGGAAGACAGCATCTTGCAACGAAACATTTTTATCTCTCTGTAAGCAATCCAATGGTAAGTTCTGAATAGGAAAAATGTGATTTGGGAAGCTGGAATTTAAGCTAATGGCTTTATTTAAATTTTGTTTTTCCACATATGCAAAGGTTGTGATAGACACTGTATTCCTTGTGATAAACTCTTACTTTTTTTAAGGAATAACTCTCAGATCCATTCTGTCTTGTGTGATTTCCAGACATTCCATTTCACAGGACAGTCAATACAAGCACATCATAAAGACAGCTGGAATATTTCATGCCACATGCAATAGTGGGTTTTTGCATCCTTGTTTGTCAAGAACTACAGAATCAATCAACTTTAGCCTAACTATAAATATATTAATGATATACTTTATATTTAAAAGTATCTTTTCAAATATTGTGATTTAAGAAACTTCTGTCAGTGTAGCAGCCAAATCAATTAATTTATTCGCTGCTTCTGCTCAAATACTTTAGCGCTCAAATATTGCATGCAGTTTTCAAACATGTTTCAAATTATATAAGAAATTCGTCATTCCTACACCATAATTCACAGCAAATTTTGTACTCATTTAAGCTCTGTTTTGGCTTTGATTGGGTGATTCAATAGGCTATAAATTCTGCTTTTACATTGGTTAGGACATATGATGTACAAGGGCAGGTACAGACAACTTCTCTGACTGACTTTTCTAGAAACTGGCTAGAAAAAAGTCACAGACTTCTGGTGTCAAGATCCCTTATGTATGCCGACTTATTTCTCATTCTGTTTCACAAGTTTTAGGTAAAAATTGCCATGCTGAAGACAATTGCAGTTAGACTGGTGTAAGCCTCCTTTAGCAGACTGGTGAACCAGCTCCAACCAGAATAGTTTATTACTAGTTTGTCATGCTTAATTCAATACTTTAGTTATTATAAAGGGATATTCCTTTTCCTGGAATAAATGTCATATATGTAGGGCTGATGTGTGGTGCAGGAGCGCATATTTCCCTTGGCTTTTAAAACTCCACTGAAGCCTGTGTGTCTTCTTAATAGAGTTAATCCCCAGTGAACCACCACAGCTTCCTGGAAAGTGTCCTGAAACGAGGCGTGGTAGATCTTGGATTCCCTTCCGTGGACATTGTTACTATGTTCACACCACTTCTGAGGAAAGCTGGCCTGATGCTTCCATGATGTGTATTCAAATGGGTAAGTGCCCTTTTCTAATTAGGATATTTTACAGGTTGTTTTTGTGTTTGGCTTTTTAATCCAGAACCGAATGATAATATGTAATGTATGTATGTATGTACCAGTTATAAGCTACACCTATTTTAAATTTATTATCAAGCATTTTTAATATATGGCAATGCTGATTATAAGCATGAAATGATTTTTTTTTTCTGAGATAATGAATTTAGAATGAAAAATCTATCTGAAATTGTATGTAATATCTAATTGATATTTTTAGGTGCCTCGCTGGTTTCCATAGAAGATTCAGCTGAAATGAATTTTCTCTTACTTTACTTGTCTCCACTTGCCAGTGACTTCAGAAAGTTTTGGATAGGATTGTTCAAAAATATTGATGGTAATTATTTCACAGTGCATACTGCAATCAAAATAGATATTAAATAAACAGAGTGAATACTAAGTGCTATTAACTTACTAAGTAATGGGATGAGATGATTAAAGAGAGCTAATTCAATTTACAAAGATAATTAATCCAGCTCTAATAAAGTAGTTATTCACAGATACACACATAAAGAAAATGTCCTGAGCATTCTGTATGCTTGCACTGCTGATACTGGTTTGTTCAGGTACTCTGCCTTTCTTAAGGCTCCCAGGCACAGTCCTAGGTGTGGGCTTCAGCTAAAGGTCCCTGGGTAGCTGGACAGGTCTTTCTTATATCACTGTCAGCTGTGAACGCTAATGAAGTTAACTTTGTGAGCATTTGCATTTGGTACACTCCCATCTGAATAGCTCTGGCTGTTAAAAGAGTGAGAAACGTGCTCTAGAGTGAGAAATAAATGCTCTGTGATACCAATTAAATCAACTAAAAATCCCAGATCGGATCTGATATGTTATTGTGACTGGTAGATTAGAAGTTATTCTCCACTTCCTTCACTCACTAGGTAATACATTTGATTTTAGGAGAATGGATATGGATGGACAAAAGTGCGGTAGAATATGTCAACTGGGAGAAAGGAGAGCCTGCAGGGCTTTTTGAAGAACACTGTGTTGACATGGATGTCTCAAGTGGAACTTGGAGGACCTATTACTGCTCTGTTGACCAGAATTTTATCTGCAAAATCCCCAAAAGTAAGTTCTGAATTTCTGTGCATTGGGTTATTTTAAATGTAGCGGTTAATACACATCAGGCCAAACTTTTCAGCCCCTGAGTATACTTTATGCATTGATGCTGATGCATGTGCATCTGAATCAAAGCCAAGAGTAATTTCTGTTAAAAATGGTGAGAAATAACATTGGAGAATAATCTGAGTCACTGTTCTCTCCCCTCAGTTCAAAAGCATTGATTTCTGGGCATTTACTTGCCCCTGGGGTAGGGAATGACATATCATCTGTTGAGAGTGCAGAGAACATTCATAGACATTATGGTTAGAGGGCAAGGAGCAGTAGATGATTGACAGATGATTAAACTAGAGAGTTCTGAGAAGAAAGGCAGATACTCTCCTGATAGGTAAGCTGAGGGGAAGCAGTACAAAGTCACTGAGTTCCTGCAGAGAGAAGGTCAGTGCTGCTGATGTGGACAGTACCACCATGGTGAGGTGTGCTGGGATCTGCTGGATGAGCAAGAAGGAAGCATCAAGTGAGAGTGGGCAGTGGGGCCCAGTTCATGTCTCTGTGGCATAGTGAGACATGCCAGGACAACCAAACAGCATGCTATGCTTCATTTGTAATGGTTACTTGTGGCCCTGTGGATTTTTGGGTGACAGCCAATGAGAAATCTGAGTGTCACAGGCTGGGGTGACTCCTGCTTGTGTGCACAGCAGTGCTGCATGAAACATGAAGCATGTAAATCTGCACACATGTAGCTGTCATGGGTCACTGTATGTGAACAGCCCCAGCTGTGTTTGCACAGTTTGAAGTAGGTCACCTTTGCCCCTGGCAGACAGATCCACCACACAAACGTAACTGATGGAGTGGAGAACCAATCCTGCCTGTGGATCTTCACATGTTGGCAGGTTGGCAGTGGAGTCACCTGTGAACTTTGTAGGGCCCAGCCAGTCAGTCCTGTAAGCAATTAACTGAATCATACTCCCTAAGCAATGGAGGGAGGAAAAGGAATCTGCCTAAAAATACAGCTAAAATGCTGTCAAGTACAACTGTGCTTTTCATTTTTGCAAGTGCAAAATATGGAATTCTTTAGTGTGAAGTGTTAAGCTTTACACTATGGAAGATTAAAAACTTTGTGCACAATCTACCTTGCAAAAAAGGTGTTCAAAGTAATGAATAGTGAGACGACAGTCTTGGGATTTTCTTCTTTTGCAAGAGTTTTTAGCAAGTATATTTGGTGGATTCAGCCTCATTTGTCAAAACATATTTTCATATATTTTTCATGTGCACATACTTTTTTCAGGTCTGGCACCCCCAGTACAAGAAAAACTCAACTGAGTTATTTTTAAACCATTTGAAATAACCTACTTTTAAAATAACCTTCTCAGCTTGGTTCAGAGAAGGACTGTGAAGATTGTCTGAAGGCTTGAGCACCTCCCATATGAGTACAGGCTGGGAGAGTTGGGATTGTTTAGTCTGGAGTAGCCTCCAAGGAGACCTTATAGCACTTTCCAGTTTCTAATGGAGGCCCACAAGAGAGCTGAGAGGCATTTCTTCCAAGGGCATGTAGTGACAAGACAAGGGGGTCTAAAATAAAAATGAACAGGTTTAGATTATATATTAGGAAGAAATTCTTTATTGTGAAGGTGGTGAGGGACTGGAACAGGTTTTCCAGAGTAGTTGTGGATACCCAGTCCTGGAATGTTTCAAGGCCAGGTTGGATAGGGGCTTGTGAGCAACCTGGTCTCTGGAAGGTGTCCCTGTCCAGGGTAGGGCGGTTGGAACTAGAGGATTTTTAAAGCTCCTTCCAACCCAAATAATTCTATGATTCTACGATTATTTAAAATTTTTAATGAACAAAATGTAAAAATTATGTATGCAGTATTTATTTCCGTGAGCTGTTGCTTTCAAACTGTATAATATACATATTTTTTAAATTTACAGTTGCCGAAGTTGAGTCAACCCATGATTCACCTGTCAATAATGGTAAGTTGGTTTCTTTTATGGCCAATAAACAGAAATTTCAATAGGTTTATAAGCATCCATTATTTACAAGTGGAATTTCCTCCAGAAAAGTTTCATTTAAATACCCTTTTAACTGTCACAATTATTTTATTTTAAATCTGTTTAAAATGAGAACACTTCTCTCAATCTGGATGTCTTCTTTTTTTCTTACAAGTACAATACGATGTATGTAGTACAATATAATGCTCCTTAGAACAGATTAAGCCAAATTTTGCATTATTTACCTGGAATATTAACTGCTAATTTGATTGTTCAGTACTTTTGTTTTCACTCGGTTGCTTACTTAGGGAGACATTTGTTGTATGCAACAGCAGTCTCCAGACATTTTTATCAATTGTTCTATTTTGTCTTCCATAGCATCAAAAAAAAAAGCTGCTCCATCATCATCAAGTGGTTTAGGTGGGATGATTTTTGTACTGATCTTCTTCCTGGTAGCTGGCACTGGCCTCACATTGTATTGTTTCTACAAAAGAAGACGTGATCAACAAATGTTTACAGCTGGCTTTGACAATGCCATATACCGAGGTGACCTTGGAACTCATGAATCAAATTGTCTTGTGACCAATATCGAAGAAAATGAGCAGGCTACAATTTAATAGGCTAGGTAATCTTGGGCTTGATTTTGAATAGAATTAAAGTTTTGGCATACAAGAATTCTTAAGGAAAGCAATTTTCTCCTATGGAATTTCTACTTGATTTTGCATGGGGTTCTTCTTGCTTTCTTTACTAGCAGGAACAAGCAAACTTGCAAGGCAGATGCAGAGATCTGCTCACAAACTGTAGCACCTGGGAGGGTTGTTGAGCTTCCACATGGACATGGAGCTGTGTTGTGTAAGCCAACACTCAGGAAGCAACACTCTCTGCACATGTCCAGCATTCTCTTTAGGCACAAGAACTGTGTTCACCATATTCAGTTGTGAGAATATGGTCCTTAGCATGTTCCAAAAAGTATATCCAGACCTGTAGGTATCCTGAAGATGTCCTGTTGGTCTCCAGCACAAGCTGGCAGAATTGCACAGATTGGACAGGATGTCCAAGCTCACCTGATGCAGATCCCTGTTTGAAGCAAGACCAGGTCCCAGCCTCAGCCAGGAATCTGCTCCAGTGCTGTGGGTCCACGTCTTCTTTTTGCTAGTGAGATACCACAGAAAATCTTTGTATTGCCCATAATATCAGAATTAACATAATTTGTTCCTCTGTTTATGACTGATGGAAAGCAAAGTGTAAATTGTACATCTTCTGCTATAGCTGTGTAACATATGCATTGAAAGGTCAACTATAATGAGAGGTGGGAATGTATTGGGAATATAGTGGTTTAACATTTAAACAGTCAAATGGGGATCTCAAAGGATGCTGCAAAAGGGTGGGAAGGAAAGAGGAATTATACTTAATTCACACCTGAACATTTACATAAAATGTATTCTTGATATCTCCAAAGCCAGTGTAGATTTTATAAATTTTTAGGCCATTTTTTTCAAAACCTAATGAAACTTACCTTTAGAAAGTCTTTTCTAATTTCTAACCAAATTCTTCCTGTCCAATCTGTTTTAAACCTTTGAGTCTCATTCTAGGATTCCATCACGATGCAGCTGATCTCATACTGGTCTACTGGTATATTCTCAGGCTTCGTAAATCCTAAAATAGGCTCACATGCAGGCATTTTTTGTTTTCACTTTCTGAGTGTATTTTATGCCAAATGTAAACAACCAAATGGCTCAAAGCTCTTAGTGCAGTGGATGTCCTTATTTAATTTGATATTTTTTGATATTTTAATCTTTTGACAGGTTTTAATTGTGTTTAAGTTAAAATATTTTGTGTGTGTATGAGATACATGTAAATAAGTTTTTATTCTGCATTGGTTCACTAAACAGGAATTAAAAGGCTGATTCTAAGTAAAAGTGTGTTTCTCTTCTTAAACAAAACAATCTATCATAACAGTAAAAAGAGGAAGGGGGGATGGGGCTCTTAAATTTTTGCACACAAATGAGCATCCACTTTTCCTAGTCTAGTAAGTTCTTAAATGGTCTTTACCAATCTGTGAAACTGTCTCATTGCTTCTTTATCCATAACATTTGAAGGTTTTACCCTAATAATTGTTTAATGAAAGTGCTGGAATTTAAGACTACTTATGTGCTGTTCTGCACTAGTAGTTTCTGAGACAGATTTTATATATTGATAGCTCTTTCTTATCTCCTCACAATATTTGCTGATATCAACACTAGCTCTTCCTTTTGCATTTCATTGGCTATGTCTTCTAGATCTCTCATCCCTTCTGCTGTTCCCTCCTAGACCCTGTGCTGTGGTATGTAGGTCCTTCTGACAGTGCATTGCACCAGGAGATAAAGTATTTCAGCTGAGATCCCAGCAACACTGAGCAGCTTATAAAGATTTAATCCACTCTTGTAACACCTTCCATAAAGGACCCTTCTGTCTGACTTGTCTGAATTGATTCCACAGGATGCATAATTTTGGATAAAGAAGTGGCTACCATAAAACAATAGGCCAAACCCAGGAAATGTGCCTAATGGAAATTAATTAATGAAAGTTTCCAAGGACGAATAAGTCTTATCAGTCCTGTTGCATTTGTGAGAACTGAACCCAGAGTTCACTGGGTCTGTACAGGGTTTCTAGTGCCCACGAGCATCAGCAGAGAGAGGATTGTGTATCTTGGACCCTATTGGAGACAGCATTAGCTGATGTCTGGTGATGAAGAGTAAGACCCTCTGAGGAACTTTCCAGCCATCTGAGAATTCCCTGCAGTGCCAGTAAGGCCCTTTGAAACTGACTGTACAGCTGGGATATTTCAGAATATTGCTCCAACCAGAATTGATCATTGCCTGTGAGAGAAGAAGTGAATGTGTCATGTAAATATTTATTTGCTTGTTATTATAAGAGCTTCATTCTATTCATAATAACAACTTGTTAGAGAAAAACCCAAACAAACAGAACAACTTGTTTTAAGAAATGCAGTTTTTGATCTGCATTTCTTCCCTACCCGTGAATCAGGAATTCACAGGAAACTTTAGTTTTCCGTACACCCTAATATGATGGATTTTCTTCTCCAGAAGAACCTACTTGCAGGTTTCTTATTCCAAATTAGTCTCCTGCAGCTAGATTTCTGAGGGAAAGCTGCTGTTGACACAATTTCACACCAAATCATAGCTAATAGACCAGCTCCAAGAATGCTCATTCAACAAGACAGATCCAGTACCCAGTTTAAACTACTTGTGTGGAGGTAGGAAAGAGATACTCATCAAGATACTTGGAGACTCAGAATTTAGTGGTAAAAGCAATCTTTCTACCAGGCCTAGGAATCTTCAGCATCACACTGCTGTAAAGAGAAATGTGGGAAACACAATTTGCCAGCTTGTCCTGCTTCCACATAGATTCTGGATTTGGTCTTACATGCAACAAAATAGAATTTGTAAAATGCCTCTCCACATAGAAAAGATGTTGGCATCTACTTTCTCAGTTGTTTGTCCTTGCTTTCTATATTTTAGGGTGGTACTTTAGAGAGAATGTCCTGCCTTTTCTCACTATTTTCATTATATCCCTAGACTATAACATGGATGAAAAAGTACTTGATTCTCTACTTGAACTTATTACAATGTAAGAAGTAGCAACTGCCTTTAAGGAAGGAAAAGTCATTGAAAAAATCAACATTGTAACTTTGTGTAAGGTCAGACAGTGACAGAGCCATGGCAGACAGATGTAAGAAAAAGAACAGAACATCCTCCTCCTCCAAAGGAATACCAATTTACAGAGAAAGTTTGCTGATAACAGTATCAGTATCTATTAGATTCAGGCTAAACAGGATTCTAAAAAGAAACTGTTGAACTGCAAGTCTTTACTTTTGTCATTTAATTTTCTGAAACCAGGGGACTGAAAAAGGAAGTGAAGAGTAATTTGGAGCAAAATGTAAGGAAGTTCTATAAATACAAAGAGAATAGATAGATAGTTGTGAAATGAGCTAGCGCCTTCAGGCCAGATTCCAATAGGCAAGAGCCAGATTTTCCGGGGTCAATAGGAAAGGTGTAAACTGCTCCATAAGCACAAAATTGTCCTGATGTCCCTGTATCCGGACAGAGGAAGAGTTAGTGTCCATTTTGTCTCTTTTCAGCTGTGTCCTTATCTGACATATCCAGCTTTCTGGCACAAGTTTTTGCTATGCACAACTATTCACTATCTGTTATATAATCTTTTGAAGGATTTGGTTAGTGTTTTAAGGATGTGGTTAGTGGTTCTCGTTCCTCTGAGGAAATATTTTCTCTCATTTCTGGAGAATGTCTGCAGTACAACAATTATACTGGCTTTTTACCAAGACATCTAGACATCTAGATGAAGTCCATCTCACCTACTTTTAGAACTGATTGACATAATTTCTCAGCTTTATAGCTGATAATCAGGAATATATGCGGAGGACTTACAGTTTTTTTGTGCTCCACCAGAAGAGGCAAATGATGATACAGAGGTTCTAGACAGAGGAGGGAATAACATTTGGTAATTGGAGTAATAAGGGTTTGTCCGGTGAGAAACATTAACTGAGGCTAGTAAGTGGATGGCAAACTAAAATACCATGCGAAGTGTCCAGAAAAAGGAGATTGAAGGGAAAGGGCAAAGCAGAAATGAAGGAGTTTGGATTGAGCCAGGAATGTTGACCCTCCCTAGGAGAGACAGGCAAGGCTGAACATGGCAAAGCAGAGGTCTGGGAAATACAGATGTTGAAGGGACAAGTGCAGGAGGATAGGACTCCTGGATGTGGGGAATCAAGAAAAAATGCTGAAGTACCTGAAGAAAACTGCTGCCTCAGGATCACTGTTCAGATAAGGAAAGAGAGTATGTGTGTGGATGGGGAAGGGCTGGAGCATGTAAGATATTTGTATGTTTGTCCCTATTTGCCTGGGTATTGTGTTCTTTGGAAAGGCCACAGCTGGGGATCAGGGATGAAGGCAGGCTGCCTCTCCACCTTGCCCTGGCTCCTGCTGTCTTTCACAGGGCAGAGCCTTCTAGAAAGATGAGATGGTTTCGTTCTTGAGTGGTGAGTGTGCACAGGGTGAGGGTGATGCTTCAGGGCATCGTGCTATAGTGCAGAGGGTGGGAGGGAACCTGGGGTTTTCCTAAGAGGAACAGAAAGTGGATCTGTGGGGAATGGAAAGGAAGAGGTTTCTGCTAGAGTGCTACAGAGGAACTGCGTGGGCTGTTTTGCAACCCAAGAAGCCACTGAGAGAAAGCTTACAGCAGGCACTTTCTCTGCAAAGATACTGTGAAAAGTTGAGAGATTTGTTTTTAAACAAAGTTTTTTTCCCCTCTGGAGCACATTCTGTCTGAAGAAAAGATGCTGATATTTCAACCTGCTGGATCTGGCCACCGTGGGGTTCACTCTCTGTGGGTGTTGGGGAGCAAGAACAACAGGCAAAAAAAAAGGTATATTGGCCTGTAATTAGTGAGGGGAGTGAGGGGACGGGAGGGGTGAACAATCTGTCAAAGGGCAAATGGAATAGTAAAAATGAGGCTTCATTACACATCTCCCATCTGCCCAAGGATTTCTCCTCCACCACATGTTTCAAGAAGTTTTTTTTAATTTCTGGCCAGTGGAAAAGCAGTCTTTTCTCTCAGTAATAGTACTTTTCATTTCAGAGCTACCACATGGGATGGTCATGCTTGTCAGGCTGCTTTTGAAAGTAAGCTTCTGTCAAAGGCAATTTACTGTGTACATTGACTTAATGATACATTTAAAAGCGCACAAAATTTAGGGTCTATTCAGAGTTAAATCTGTTTGCAACAAAATTCTAACAGGAAATGGGAAATTAGAAATATGCAATCTCCACATGTTGCAAAGATAACAAAAGACTGGAAGAGAAGAGAGCATTTATCTCCTTGACTGTTTATTTGACAAAGCAGTTCATTTAGTGCAAATAACAGTAAAACTCTTCATTCTTAGTTGGATTACAAATGAAAGGGAGTTGATTATGCCACAAAGAAATGGCTGCATTATAATTACTTCACTGAATATGTGAAATTCAATTATATAGAAACTTAGCATAGTGACACAAATCAGGAAAGGATTTTAAACAAATGAGGAAGCAAGATAAAAAGGAAGGAAATCCTTAAATTTTGCTTGAAAGCCATTTGCATTCACCTAAAGAATCACAAGAGAAAACCACAGTCTTTTTTTCTTCCTTTAACATTTTCCATTGCTTCTTGTGCGCTTTTATAATTTGACTAAAACTGCATTGGCTACTATAATAATTTCAATTCCAGAAATTTAGTAATTTCTTATAACTCCAAATATTCATAAGTTGTTTTTTTTCTCAATTATTCATATGGTATTTAATAGTTCAGACAACTAATGTGTCATTCAGAGTGAATTTTGTAAATAGTTTCTGCCTGTTCTCACATTTAGTGTGTTCAACATAACATGACATTCTACTCTTGTTCTCATGCCAACACAGCTTGACTTACAGTTTTTCAACTGATGACTTCTAGAAGAAACATCTCTGAAGAACAATACACTTCTTTTTTGTAAATAGCCTAGTTGTAGACTATTATGATTTAGTTCAGAGGACTAAAATGTAGATTCACTCCTTTCCATGAAGAGCAATGGTAGCTCTGTGCGTGTATTTTTTAATTTTACTTTAATTAAAAAAAATTTTCTCTGATCAATGTTTCCTCCCTTTGGAATCTTCAATTTTGCATTTAATTTCTCAAGCCAGTTACTGTATATTCTTTATGAAGTTCATTCTGCATTTTAGTATTTGGATGCTTCCTGCTGCCACTCTGTGTCCCACTATTTGGACTTCATCAGGAAATGCACATGCCCAGAAACTGCAAGACTGGATGTCTTCATAGTAGTAAAAATATTCCACATATGTTTTCATATGTAGAAATGCCTGAAATGAAATGCCATATTCATGCTGGTGTAACTATTAAGTACAGTTACTGATAAAGAGTAAGAATGAAAGAAATTTGGAAGAGCCAGCCTATTTTGTGAATTATCTGTAGACAACACAAACTAAAGATCCTGTATCACTGGTAATGCTTTAGGAAAAGTCCTGCAGTTGCTGAAATAGAGACAGAGATGGTAGTGAAAGGAAGGAATTCCTTACTCTATGCTTTGAAATATTCTCATGATTTTTACTGGGTTCAGGGAAAGCTGTCTGTCTGCTCTTCATTAGTGAGTGATTGATTTTGCTGTAGCTCTGAGACATCCATGAGAGCAGTCACTGACAGTCCCAGCCTCTTCAGAGGCAGAGCAGGTGCAAGGACAGCACACGAGGATATCTGCCACCTTTCTTGCTCTTGGAAGCAGGTCAGCCTGGGCACAAGGCTTTGGTTGAGGTGATCCCTGGCCAGTTTGTGTCTATGGCTCTGGCATGTGGACCCCAAGCAGCTTCCCTGAAATGCTGCTGCACTTTGGAGATGCAGCATCTTTTATTTACCACTGAGTGGAGTCCTTAACAAGACTACAGATGTGCATGTCTGGATTCCCCAATTGCTGTGTGACATTTTGCTCAGAGCAACTTGGCGGTGAAGCTGTGCCTGGCATTGCAGCCAGATTGTTCGGGGTATGGGTAAGTGCTAGGCTTATCATCAGGGTACCACAAAAACAACTATCTTTTGGCACCATTGCCAAATAGAATTTCTACTAAGTATTTAATAAAGATTTTTGTTTTGTTTGTTTTACAACTGAAAGAGGTGCTTATAAAACAATATTAAAAATGTGTGTACCTTTACTTATTATTGTTCACTGGCCCTTTTTTTGGACAATGTCTTATATCAGATATTCACCCTCAGTCTCTTCCTCTGGCTATGATTACTACATTAACCCACTTGGAGAGCTGGGTTGATGATGCTCCCATATATTAAACTCCCTTTGATACAGTGGGCTTGGAGCTTTAAGAGTTAATTGCTGATCGCAGGTATTGCTAAATCTTGCAGGTGCTTGCTAGATATTGCTTGCTTAACATTTATGCTGGTTTAACATTTACTGTGCTTGACAAGCAGAAAAGAAAGATGCAAGGGAGGATGCAGGATCATTGATAAAGAAAAGAAACCATGACCAAAGATTCTGCTTTCAGATCCCAGAGCCAGCCTGAGCCAGCAAGAATCAGGCTTGTGGTTTTGGCCAGGGCAAGCTAACCTGGGACGCTTGCCCAGAAGGAGAGTTCAAAGAGAGCCACCGGGATGAAGAGCCCTTACTGCGTCCCAGACACCACGGCCCACGAGCACCAGGAGGCACTGCACAAGCACGGGCATATGGAAATGACTGTTGAGCTCATTATAATACGAAGCGGGGATAGGTTATGAATATGTACAGGCGTATTGTCTAACTTCATACACATGTAACTGTTTGAGGATATATACAGAGGCAAAGGCTGCTGATGGTGCGCATGTCTTTGGAGGAGCAATCGCTCATGTGCCCAGCTCTGCAATAAACATACCTACTTTACAACTCATGAGTTGTAGAGTTTGTCCACGTATCACCATGGTCAAGTAGATGAGTGCTTCCAGTAGGTTGTAAAAGCGGCATTTCAAATCAAGGTCCAAACCAGATATGAGATTTCAAGAAACTGGGGTCCAATTCTTCAGGAAATTAATTATATTGTAAGTGTGAAGTAAAACCACAATGATCAAACTATCCAGAGGAATCAATTGTGAAAAGAAAGTAAGGAAACTGGAGCTAAAAGCAACTATTTTCCTCATTTTCATATTTCTGAGTGGTTGTGTGTACCTGTTCATCATTCTGCGGTCACTTTTATTGTCTCCCCATGTCGGATTCTCTTCCAAGACTTCTATATGTCTCGCAGTACTCTGCTTCTTGTTAGTACCTTAACTCCTGCAATTGCCTGTTTTCCTCAACCTCTTCATGATGAGACAGATGTGCAGGGTCCCTCAATGAGTGCCCACTACTTACTGGTCCCTGCCAAAGCAGTGGAGGAGCACACATGGATCCAGTCTCTTCCTTCATATCACTCCTGTCTGTGTGAATAGACAGAGGCAACAGATAAGAGAAAAGCACAGAAGATGCCTCACCTGGTGTGTGTGGAAAAGTTGGTGATGATGCCACACATGGCAGTATCCTTTCTCAGAGACACTCAGAATATGAAGCTCAGCAAGGCAATTGCAAAAATAATAATTATAATCCTTAACATACAGCATTGTGCCAATCTGTTGTCGTGCTGTAACTACCAAGTTCTTACCTTGCACTTTACTTCAGAGTCTTATAAAAACAAACATGATATAAACCTTCACTACAGAGACACAATGTGTTATCTTACTGGAATATGGCACTTCCATGTCACACTGACTGTATTGTGAAACAATGTGTCTCTTCATATTTTTAAGCTTCAAAATACCTCATTTTCAATTTAGGAGGGACTTCAAAGATGCTTGAATAAGCATGTTCTCTATGGTTCTGGATGCCACTGAAAGAGAAGTTTGAATGCTATTTCTTTTTCCAAATGCTAAAGCAAAAAATAGAAGGCATGATGTAATTTAAAGCTTAAAGGACTTAGAATTTTACATATCCTGTGAATAGGAACTTATGAACATATACATAATAGGGAACTGAAAAGGTCCTGCCCAAAAGCAATGTCAGGTAAAACTGATCAGCTGCTGAAAGATCCAACACGTCTTTTAAATTTTCCAACAGCAACCGTGATTTCACCTCCCTCCTGGGCAGCATTGTCAAAGCCTCTGTAGTAATAATGTTGGAGTGCTTTGCAGTGTCACTGGCTCCTTGGGACAGCTGGGCTAGAGTGGCCCAGTTATAAGCTCTTGGTTGCTCCAGGACAGGCTGGCAATGGCTGTGTTCAACCTGCTTCATGGAATGGTCCCTGGAATGCTGGACATGCCAAATTGGACCTAGAAATCCCTTTGGGGAAGTGACCACTGTCACGGGTGGAGAACACATGCCTACACTCATTTACCAAGTAGACAGCCCTGCAATACTGCCTTTTCCTGAGTACTATTTAATTTAAATTAATTACTGGTGCCTAGTTACCAGCTGGGTTTAAACCATGGCATGAAGTTTAAATAATTTATTAAGTACACTTTCCCATTATTTGAGCTGTTAACATACAGAATGGCACCAAATCTTTCCATAAAATCCTTGTCAGTACACCTACCAACTCAACATAAGCTATTAATTAGTGTTCTTTTTTTAGGACTATGATTCCTTATTATCTAGTCATCCTCTTGTGATTAGCAAATGGTACTGCTTTTTCTACTACTTTTCCAGGAATTCAAGTTAGTTTGACTGGTTTATAACTCCTTGGTGTTTTGACAAGTTAAAACCTTGCCTAGCTTCCCCCAGTGTTTACTGAGAATTGTAAATTTCTCCAAGTATTACAGCTTGTCTCTAAGAGTTAAAAACAATCACATTCATCTGCTTTAAAAAAAAAAAAAAAGTAATTTATAGGATTGTCCTGCAGCCCAAACATCACATTGGGCTTTTATCTTTAACCCATCCTGTTGTTTTATGCAGAGTAGGGCACAATTTATGTAAACTACAAACTGTTCGTGGTATAGGAAATGATCTTGCAAATATTTCCTTATCTTCCATTGTCTATATACCTCCTAATGAAGTGTTTGACAAAATGCTGTGGAAATGAAGAGCAGGCTTTAAAGAGTGCATGCTATGTTTTGGTGTGAAGCATTATGCTCGTGAGTGCAGCGACACTGTCTCTACTGTAAAATGAAGAGGGAAATGTATTCTGCACTGAAGCTTTCCAGAACAGACTGAAGTGTGATAGACTGTGATGCTGCCAAGTGTGAGATTATTGAAAATGTGGGCAGGAGGCCTAACTCATTTTAAATGCACATTGGCTTTATAATATGGAAAAATCAGCTAAATTAAGAGTACTCTGTACATGCAGTGATATGAACAGCATGCAAAAAAAGTGTACTTTGATGGATGATGTGCCTACTTAGATGAATATTTAGAGAAAAGTGGTGACTGAAAAAATCATTACATTGGCTGTAGAGAATGTGGCTTTGGATAGTCCTTTAGCTGGGAGCTGACTCTGACTTGAATTTGAAGCTTTGAACAAGGTTCACCAGCTTTCTAGAGGCAGTACAGATCATCCTAGCAGTTTTTAGTGCAGTGTACCATGACACAAGGTACTGAAGAAATGAAAACATTTTTCTAGATGTCATATAGACTTCATACCACCATAATTTTGTGCAGATGCAAAAATTAGTGAATTTGTGGTTTGACTGGAAGGGAGGAGCACCTGATAAGTTGCACCAGGGCATAGCTGGGAACAGATCTATTAACCTTTAAATTTTTTTCCTGCATGTGTTCAAAATCAGGAAGGGTTTGGGTAGTGCTCTGGTCTGATGAATTATTTTTTAAGGTGGTTACACAGTGCTAGCAGTGGCTGCAGTTTACTGACTGTCCTGTTCACGACAGTCAAGGTGTTGTGGGGTACCAGCAACGGGTAAAGGAAGCTGAATCTAAACGTTTCAAAGTTCCTTGATGTGATGCCTGGTTTACCTCAGGTGAGATCATTCCCCACCCCTCTTTTGGTGTCCATACAGCGAGGAGTAGGTGAGAGGGGAGAGAGAGAAGAGCCAGGGGGTGGTTAGTCTGGCTGGATGCCCGTGGCTGTAGGCTGGGCTAGCGCGTGGCTGGCCTCGGCTCCTTGCAGCACAAGTAATTTGCACTGTCAGCCCTAACTAGGCAAATAAAACTTATCCTGAAAATGAGATCTGAACTATAAATCCCACCCATGACCATCACCCTTGTAGCTCTTTACAAGCTCAGATTACTGTCTTCCTAAATATGGATTAATTTAGGGAAGGGATAGATGGCTTTCTCTCCAAAACAGGCAATTCTGCACAACTGCTGTGAGCAACATAGCGTGCCCAGGGTATGTTCAGGCTAAGTAAGGCAATAGTTCCAGCTTCAGACAATCCCGAGAAGTAGGTAAACTGAATTGATGATGGAGCCTTGGGCAAATCACTTTCTGCTCCTATACAGCAGAAAGTGATTCAAATGACAAAAGGAAGTAAAAAAGAAGAAAATGTGCTGCAGTGATATTACAGTGCTCAGATTATGCCTGGAAGAGCTGTGAGAGATTTAGATGCCCTTTATAACAAGGGAATCTGGAAACTATTTTGGATTAAAGCCAGCCCTTACAGCTATTTACAGAACTCCTTTTGCTGTTTTATTTGGACTAGCGTGTGTGCAACTTACCAGAAAAAAAAACCAAAAAACAAAGCGTTACCAAGCCCTATAGGTCTTTTTATAGTTTTGTACTTAAGAGATTGCTTTTGTAACAGTCTATGTGAGTGTCTTCTCTTTCTATCTCCTTCTGTGCTGTTAATGATGAAATTTCCTTCCTCTTTCAGAAAATAGGTTTGATACAATTGTATTTGGAAGGTTTCTGAGGATTGGAAGAACTCCAGTGTCTACTTTGCCAGTAGATGCAAAGAAACTTCACTCCCCCCCCATAGAAACTGACAGATAGGTCAGGCCATGAATCTGTATTGGGCATTAGGACATTTTTCAGCTATGGAATTTTTCACACACCTTTGTTACCCATATTTAAAATCATGTTCTGGACCTCACCAGTTCACAAGTAGTGGGGGAAAAAAATATTTTAAATACATTTTTCTGTCAGCTTTCCTGTTTCAGCGTGTTTCTCTAAGGTATTCAAATGAAATGTGGCATTTAGATTTGGTAGGGAATTTTACAAAAAGTAAAGTATTTAAAATCTTAAAAAAAAATAGCACAGAAGCATAGAATATCTTCAGTTGGAAAGGATCCATAGGGATCATCAAGGACAATTCACAGGACACCTTAACACTAAGCCATATGACTAAAAGCATTGTCCACATGGTCCCTGAAGTGTTTGCCCATGGGAAAGTGGTATACACATTTTTTTTATAAGAAAGGAAACAGTGATAAAGCAAAGGAAGAAAACAAAGACTAATCATAGAGATAATACAAAGAACAGGCATTTTCCCACTTATTTTTAAAACTATATACAGTTATCCAGGAAGTATGACTCGACTACTTTTTTTTCTTACACTATCCATTATTTAAACAATAGTCCAAAAATGCATGTTGATTATTTCCCATGGTTGCTGAGGCTCAGTTAACAAGAAGCAGTTAAAGGGTAGTACAAAAGGTTGATGAGTGCATCTGTAAACCAGGACTCATGGAGCATATGTTTGCCTGCTGTGCCTCAGCCAAAATATTGAGGTTCAGATTCTTGTGTCACCAGGCAGGCCTATGCAACCTCTGCATCTGTGACATGCACCCTTGGGGGCAGTCTCCTAGATGGGGGACTCTTCCACCCCTTAAATGTAGGCCCTGTGGACAATGGTATTTTTGATGAATTTTAATTGAATTATGTGATCCACAACCTTCCAAACATTAAGAAAATTATGTTCATTGTTAAATATGATTTAAGCATGTGTAACATTCTAAGATGTTACGCGACTTGCATTCTTTCCGGGAGATTATATTAATGATTTAGCATTGCTACATTAAATTTTTCAAAACTTCAGTCTGAATACAAGCCCATAAGGCAAAGCTGACAATTTCAGTATACATCCTTTCCTTGCTGTTCTTTCTCAAGTTAACGTTATTGACACTTGTACCACAAAAGGCTCATGGGTTGAGATAAGAACAGGGAGAGAACACTCAACAGTTGCTGTCACAGGCAAAATAGATTCTGCCTGGGGATATTTGTTTAGTCTATTACCAATCAAATCAGAGTAGGATGGTGAAAAATAAAAATATTTCTGCTTAATTACTACATGCTTTGTGGTTGCATTCACTAGGTATGTACAGAAGACAAGCAAATTAATGCAATAGTCACAGCACTTTCAGTCTCATGGTTTATTTTCCTAAATTTGTTCTTATTTTGACCCGTGTGGATTTCATTTGTCTGACCTTGTTGTTGTCAGAACAACTTCAAACTGTTGCACTTATCAGCCTGAATGAGAAGGATTATGAAGGATTATGGCAAAGAGTACCTGTCTCCTTGCTAGAACCTGACCAGAAAAACAGCAGGCTCATCAAAATATTCAGTGTAATTTGGCAAAGCAAGAGCAATTAATGTCATAAGCCATGAGAGCACCGACCTTGCAATGAGCCCCCATGGCTGGGGCTGGTCTGCAGGGGCAGGAGTGCAGGGGTGCCTCGGCTGCTCTCAGCCCCTGCAGCTGCTGCATGGGGCACACTTATCCTGCCCATAGCTGCTTTTTCATCAGATATCTTTGCTTGGAAGGGACCACAAAGCACTGTATGGGTCTTTCTGTGTCACTGCAGCAGTCTGTGAACTGCTGCAGTGATATAGTGTGCATCAGTAACTGGCAAACTGTCACCTGTAAAACCACCACAGCATTTTACCTCTCACCTCCTATCCATTCAGACCCATCAGATAGGTGGGTATAAGGCGCTGTTGAGATTGTGCTTTTCCCCTTAACTTTTGAGATAGCAGAAATTTAATGAACTTGGTGGGATTTCCAGGGTACCCGTACCAGGTCAACTTTTATGCTATCAGTAATCTCTGTAAGAGCCTAGTGTTTAATATGTTGCCATATCAATTGAATTTGAAGTAACAGAATTGTCTGAATTCATTTGCTTTACTGCCAGGCTGTCTCTAGCATGGCTTGAGGTGCAGAGAAGGCTGAAGAAAATGGATCCTTTCCTTTTTACTTCTCTATTATTGCAAAATGTCCAACTGAGAAGAAAATGGAATTCCTCTTGGCCTCATGTTGTACAGGCTCCAGAATAAAACAAGGCTGTTAAAATCCCTGACAATATAAACAACAATGTATCTTTTATATAAATAGGTCACATGCTGTAAGGAAATATTGTCAGCATAAGGCAGATCAGTTAAGGCCAAAGAAAACTTGCTCTTTCTAGACAAGAACTTTAGCAGTAGATTAAAAAATTTATGTTCTTAGAAAAGATGTATTTTCTAAAAGGAGTGGTTAACTTTATCCTTGTTGTTAGTACATTTTGTCATCATCTGAAAAAGAAAATTCAGTTAACTTTGCCCTAACATCTGTACCTAGCATTTCCATGTAATTTCTTGTTTCACAGTCCAATTTCTTCCTTTGTTTTAATCTTGTATATTTTCTCAGGGAATTAACCCCCTTTCTTGCATTATCTTTCTGCTGAGCAGACAAGCAGGATCAAATCCTATATTTGGGAAATGCAGTCATCTTGGCTAAAAATAGGAGAGGATGACAAATTTCCATGATATCATAATTTTTGCTACAGGTGCCAATCAAATATGTTACTACACTTTTACATCACAGACTGTCTTTTTTTCCATTTAGAAATTTTTCTAAACAAAACAAAATATTTCTATTGTAGAAATCTGCTGTCATAAAGTCAGACCTTTACACAGTTATAGGCACCGTCTATAGTGGTTGGGAAAGGAATATTTGGAGTGCTATTTTTCTCAAGTTTCCATCTTTAAGTTTGGAAACCAAAGTGCTGAGGCTGGCCCTGGGTAGGAACTTGATCTGGGTTAAAAACAATATGTGACATTTCCTGAAATTGTGACTGACTTTTGCTATGGATCTCAAACAAGATTTATCTATTTCACAAGAAAAAGAAGCATTGATTTTTTAATAAGCCATTTTTCAAGCAGTTTTGGGTGCTTGTTTTCTAGTTGCATTTATGTAGAAGTGTAGGATAATGGCAAACTCCTGTAGAAGGGCAGAAATTTTTCTAATGTCATTTTCTAATGTCATGCTAATTCATGTAGAATGAATTTTACTTAAATATTCTAAAATTCACTTCTGTCTTATAGATGAAAATACAAGTCTTCTGTGTTGTCCTGCTAGAATTTTTTTATTCTGCATAGGTAAGATGTAAGATTTAAGAGCTAAGGCTGAATTTCTGTCTTCAGTATTTCATTGTTGATTTGATTCCATGAGCTCCACACGTCTCCTCAGCAGAGAATGTAGTGAGATATAAACTTTCGTGACCACCTGCTTTCCCAAGGAAGCGTAGTTTGCCCTCAGTGAGAAGTTGTTCTCTTTTGAGGGTAAAATTTGTGCCATGAGGTCTTGTTTTTTAGAAAAGGGGCATGTGACACAATGTTTCCTTATTTAGCACTCAGAGATTTTTACCCAACCATCCAGCCTGCAAAACTGGGGAGGGCCGGCCACTGTCCTCTCTTCAGCAGGACTTCATTGCCAGCAACTCTTACCATCCTGGGTTTGCTGAACGGAAGAAAAGGAAGCAGCATTTACAATTATGTTCTCTGGGTTCTTGCTTCTTCTCTCTCTTGTTCACAGTGCTTTGCAGCTGGCAGGTAAGTGCCTCCTGCTTGCTTCCTGTGAAGGTTCTCATGAAAGTGCTTCCAATCCTCTGGCTTTTCTGGGTCATTGTGGTTTTGTGGTGCTGCCAATATGTACATTATTAGTTTGGGGATGGGGAACCTCTTAACGGTGGGCAAGAGGCAGGGGAATTATCTCACAGAAAAAAAGAAATGGTTAGAGAAGGAAGCAGAGACTCAATTCTTACTGGCTTTATTCATATATAGTGGCTCTATTATTTCAATAACCCCAGAAGATCAGACCTAAGAAAATAATGATATATGTTTAAATGCCTTTTAAAAATTTTATTTCATTCTTTACTTCTGTGTTCTGATTTTTGAGCTGTTGGTGTCTGGGTTATGGTTAGCAAAATCAGGCAGGGAAAATCTCCAGGAGTGGTGAAATGTGGAAGTATGTGTAGGACATTAAGACATTCACAGATGATGGCTGTAAAGGGGGTTATATTCACTGTTTTGAACAGACTAGTTGAATTCATCGGCACTGATGTTTTTTTAAATATAGTTGGATTAAGTTTAAGAAATATCTTACAGAATTGCAGTAACAACTATTACTGCTATCTTTTTAGCTGCACTTCTCTTGTATTAAACAGGTATTAAACAAGGGGCTTCTGCAGACCTGAATGTTTAAGGTTAAGTCCTTTCACCTTTCTGACTCCTGAGGAAAACTGTCACAGATTGTCTCAGAGTATATGGTGCTTTTTCAATTACCATGGTCTCACTACAGGCCAGAATAACTATTTTGAGTGTACTGTATATTAGCAATTACATTGATTTCAATTTTTAGCAAGCTTTTTAATGAAATGTCTTTAACCTCTTAAAAATATTTTATTAAATATGATACCTGCTGCTCAAGACATGTATCAGAGACAAAAACTTGTTATGAATCCCACAAGCTTTGGCAGGAAATACAACTGGATGGGTCACAAAGTACAAGACAAGGCAGCAGAGCAAATTCATGGGCACAGTTCACAACTGCTGCTGATAAACTCACTGTAGGACTGAAATTGTCTCCCCTACTTCTACCTTACCTTGAGGCCAACACTTTAGGCATGGTCAGACAAATTGGCTGGAGATCTAGGGACCCAATTTCTGGTGCAGGTGTACCTTCTAACTTCCACCAGCCTTTACACACGGGCAAGTGTCAGATGCTACTATTCCCCAGTCCTTGCTACTTTCTCAGAGTGCGATTGGCTTCCCAAAGTCATTCCTAGTTTGGTAGTCAATGGCTCATAGTAGGGATGGGAGGTCTTGCAGGTCAGCAAGGCCGAGGAGCCCAGAGTGACCCCTGAGAAGCCCAGACCGGCTCACTCACTTTTATATGATGGAAAAGAAAGGAAAGGTGGATTTGGGAGTGGGGAGGCAAATGGCTCAGCAAAGATGGCTGTGTACCCACTAGGAGACCTGTAAGATCTGGCAGGGTGAGAAAAGTTTGTAGAGGCCAGAGGTCTAGAAGGCCATGCATCTGAGGACAGGTTGGAACAAGGTAATGGTAAAAGCAGTGTGTTTGAGGGAATTCACATGACTGATGTAAAACCATCCAAACAAGCCTGTGCTCAGTTCAGCTGCTGCTGCCCACCACTGATCCACAGTGTGGTGATGTATAATCATGACACACATTTCCTATTGTCTACTTTGTTTTTAATCGGTAGAATTGAAGTTGCTCTGGGCCCTGTTGAAAAATATGTTTTCATCTGATATGAATGCAATGACTTCTTGTCCATGTGAATGGGAAGCAGTATCATATCACATATCCACTATACAAATATTCTATATTAACTATTTGCTATGTGGTTTTTTTTTTTTACAGACATTGAAACATTTTTACTATATAATAAAGTCAACAGGCTCTGTCTTGAGGCGTCTATTGCACAGTCAGTTAGAACTGCCACTTGCAACCAAGACAATGAATCACAAAAATTCAGGTGGATCACAGATCATCAGCTTATGAGTGTGCAACTGAAACTATGCCTGGGGGTGCTATTGAAGAAGGATCAGGCCATGGTCACCCTCTATCCCTGTAATCAAAAAAGTGAGCTCCAATGGTGGGAATGCAGAAATGAAACCCTCCTTGCTATCCAAGGAGAAGATTTGTTCTTCAGTCCTGGCAATGAAGAGCATGATAACGTTTTGTTAAAGAAAGAGCTGAGTGAAAACAATAAATGGAATATCTATGGGGCCATGGATGTTTTATGTTCCCAGGGACATGAAGGTACAGAAAATTGATTCTTTCATCCTTTGCATTAATTCCTTTTTGAATGTTTTAGTGTTTAGAATCTTTGTCTCTGACTATTCTGACTCCTTCAGTGACCACCAGAGTTTTAGAAAATCTATGCAGTGAGGTACTTAACCTTGAATTTAATGTTATGTTTATGTTCAAGCATGTATTATACAGACACACAGTTTTTTAGTCTATGTATTATAGTACATTAGTATGTCAAGCACTATAAGTATTACAGGTACTCTCTATATATTCTATAAATACATATTATTAGTGTATATACATGCTTACTCTTATACTATGTGCCAGTATTCTCTAAAGTCACTATTGCTCACTACACTCTGTCACTACATTATTAACAGAGCACATAAGCACTAATAAGTTTCCTATACAGTCACAGGGATATGAAATTACATCCCCATGAAAGAAGCACAATATGGGTGAGCTGAGAAAGGTCTGAAAGTACTGATTTAAGTGGAGGAAGCATCAGTAAATGAGGATGCTCATGGCATAATTATAGTCACCAGTAAAATTACCTTTTTTGATTAGCTGAAGTCTGATTGTTCTGAATGGCTTTCCCACATCCAGAATGAATGCTCTAAAAGCCACCTCAGAGGATATTTGAACACTGAAGTCTTAGTTTTTCACATGGGAAGCTGCTTCACTCTATGAGATACTTATATAGGTACTGGAATAGAAACACAGAGATAGTCTAATATATGTTTACTTTTTTCCAGGAATCAAGACTTATAAATATTAGTTCCTGCCCTTGCATGTGTTATATAAATCTTAACATTGTTTGAAATAGAAGTATCTTAGGGTAGAGCTCTGGAGCCTTATTAAGATTGTAAAAGCATCTTGGACAGAAATTTAATTGTAGATCTCACCTATGATGTATTACTTTACATCAGAATATCACTGCTCTAAGACATGTGTCAGCAGCTTAAGGCTGAAAAAGCGCTGAAACAATTTTTTTTATGATTATGGGACAGGAATCGTACAAAGCACTTTGAGATGCAATTCAGCCACAGACTTTACTTTTTCCTTAGTCAACATTCATTTGTTAATTTTTGTATTCCCATTATCATTTTGTCTTCTCAGAGACCTTCACGCTGCTAGGAAATGCTTTTGGGGCCCCGTGTGTCTTCCCTTTCATGTACAAGCAGCAGTGGTGGGCAGAGTGCACAGCCGTGGGCCGTGCCGACGGCCGCCTCTGGTGCGCGACCACTGCTGACTACGACAGGGACCAGCGGTACGGCTTTTGCCCCTCCAGAGGTAAATTAACTACCTGTGCCCATGCAGTTCCCCTCAGGGTGCCATTGGCAAACCAGCACCAGTAGAATGGGATTACCTTTATTGTAACAACTCGTGACTTACAAGGGTCTATTTTGGTATATGATGCATTGCCCCATGCTGCAGATCATTGTGCAAGGAAATAACATGTTTCATAGAGATGTGAGGAGAGTGGTTGAAGAGTAAAACAGCACTCAGTTCCCACTAACTGTGGGGGTGTTGCTCAGCAGCACAGTGATTCTGAGCTCCTTACTGCTTCCCAGCCAGGCTGTGTGCTGTCACTGTTGTACAACCCTTCTCTGAGGATTCCCATTGTGATGGATGTGCACACAAAAATGAGCACTGTAGGAAGATTGAGGTTGAAGTCAATGTTTCAATCTGCATGATTCTCATGTGAATATATTTTTTTCCTAAAGTGGAATGTGTCCTTTTATCCATGCTTTTAAGCCCTGTTGATATTGTCCAGGAAGCAGCCTTTCCACCCCTTTGACATCTGCCTGGCATTTCACAATTTCAATCTCTTTCTTCTATTTCTGTGGTCATTTCCCTCTCTATGTCCCCTTGTTCTTGCCAGGAGAGCTTTGCATTCATGATGTTGAAATCTGCACCTGACACATCTCATCTTTCCTCTATATTTCTCCCCGTGGCTGCTGTTCAGTACTGTCTTTTATTATTAGAGTGCCCCTTTACTCCACTTGGTTTAAAGTGGACTTTCAGTGTGGCACACATTCCTAGTCAACTATGTTTTCCAGGTTCCTGCAAAGATATCTCAGACGCTGAGGCCTGAAGGCGTGTGACATAAAGTCCTTGAATAATTTTCAGAGTTTTTGAAAGCTAGTCCCAGCTTTCAGGTTTTTTTTTTAAATTCATCTTCATACTGACTTTTGGGAATGGTCAAATACCTGATACAATTTTGTATTGTGCTTGATTGAGCATGTAGAGGTCTTCAGCAAATCAAAGATGATAAGGGGATTGTCACCATTGCTGTGTGACAGGCCCATCCAGAGGCTCTTTGAAAGGGGATGCGATTTAGCTAAGAAATTTTTGATGCTAAATTCAGGTCTAGAGCTAGCTCTTACAGCTCTCTGTGGGAACTGCTGTCCAGAGAGAGAAGGAGATGCTGTGCATCTTTTCAAAGTTTTCACCTGGGACTTCTGCCACTCACTCCATGAAATGTATTTTCCTATGCAATCACTTTCCCTGTGGTAATTCCTGACTTAACTCTCTTCATGGAACAGGAGGCAGTAAAGGCTAGCTTTACCTGTCAGTTTCCAGGCCTTAATTTTATCCTTCCCCATGTGCTCATAACATTTGCAGTGATCTTGAAAGAGCAGCCCAGGCGATTTAAGGAGATGAACAAGAACTTGCCATGCAGAACGAGAATCTGCAACTCAGTTTTCTGCTGGCGGATTACTGTGACCTCTGTTGTAATTATTCTCTCCACAGATAAAGACAGCACCTGGACTACAGATCTGTCAACAAATGCTCACTACCAAATAAATTTTGACTCAGCTCTCACATGGCACCAAGCCAGGAGGAGTTGTCAGCAGCAAAATGCGGAATTACTGAGTATCACAGACATCCATGAACAAACATACCTTAAAGGTAAGGCAGTAAAGCAAAGCCTGGGTTACATTCAGGATCTGTTCAGGCCTTTATCACAGCTAAGGATTATTTAGTATGATTTCAGCCATTGCCTTTGGACCTAAATATAGGTGAGCAAGAAAATAAAATCTTTTAGAATTTGTAAGTTCATATTAAAACTGCTGTCAAATTTACACAGAATTCAAAGTATTCCAGCATCCTGCAAGTGTAAGAGTTTGACTTCATATTTACAAATCTTATTTTATATTTTTTTTTTTTTGATGGGGGAAAATTCCTGAAAAGTAAATTAAAGTTAAAGGAAACTTAAAAAAAAGAAAAATAAAAGAAAATAATATTTATCTTTATGCTGAAAGAAAGATGTGTTTTGTTTCAAATGCAGTTTTGACACCTGATTTTTTCATTAACTTGGCAAACTGAAAAATATCAGCTATTCATAGATACCAAATTACAACTTTACTTATCCATGTATTGCTGAAGGAATTACATGGAAGAAATATTTATTGTTGGTTTTAAGGATTAATTTCACTTCTATAGGATTTATTGTTTATCCTTATACTCCACCAATATTTCTACTTAAATGTACAGAATTTTCCTATTCTGCAGGAACAATTTAATTTTGGATATACTCTGGATGTAATCTGTGCTCATTTTGCATTAGTTGATAGAATAAAACAGGGAGTTTCTGTTTGCCTTCTAACAGTATTCAAAGCTTTGGCATATTTCAATTTATCTGATCTCTCAGTATCTATAGATATTTGCAGTTAGATATTTAGGAATTACAGGTCTTCCTAGAGACATTGTTAGTGACCATTACTAATGCAAAAGATAGGTATAAAATAATTTATCTTCTTTTGGTAACTTAGAATTAACAGAAGGTACAGATTCTGCACTGTGGATTGGACTCAACAGACTGGACTTGAGTAGTGGATGGGAGTGGATTGGAGGCAGCCCTTTCCAGTATTTAAACTGGGCTCCAGGTAGATGTGACTTTGTTTAATTCTGTATTTCCAAAGAGAAAATATACACCTCTTAAATACTGCTGTAAATTTTATTATCAGATTGATATGCCAAGAGATAAGTATTTTAGCTTTTCTTCCTTTAGCTTTAGATAAATCTCTTTTTCTATAGCAATATAAGACAAAAACTTTCAATGTATTGCAAAAATATTTTAGCTGTGAAAGCAACAGTGCCTGTACCAAAAATATTCAGTTTTCCATTTCTTGGCTAGCAACCAAAGTATGAGTTTACAGGTTTGTATCCACTTACCTAACTTACACACTACATTTCATACAGACATTTCCACTGCTAGAGACCTACCTTAGCTCTTGCCAAAGCTGGGAAAGACATGACCTCCGTCTCTTCATCCAAGAGTGGTCTTGTCAGAATTGTGTTGGGCAGAGACAGGATCACTCCGGTATGCTTTAAAGTGAAATTTATTGCTACAGTCTCTGGGAGTGGTGGGAACTCTGTCACAGAGGATTGTAGAAGTCAGCCATGTTATGGAGAGTGGTCACAAGATTGCAGGTTGCAAGGTCTTTTAAAGGTTAATTGGCCAATAAAATAATGCCACATAGATTGTTTTGATTTCTTCACCAAAAATCAACCAAACCTGTGTTACATGTTTGCCACAGTTTGGAATTTTTCATCTAATCAGGTACTAACCTACAGTTCTATATTACTATATTTTAAACTTTTTACTTTATTCTATAATTACCTCTGTGTCTAAACTTCAAACTTCAAAACTTTCTGATCCTGGGATTCCAACATGGTCTCTCGTGTGCATCTTAGACTTTAGAGCTCCATTTTTCTTTCAGAAAAGTTCATTTTTTTTCCTTTGTACTTTTCCCAAAGGAAGCCCCTCTCCAGAATCTGGAAAGCTCTGTGTGGTTTTGAATCCTGAAACAAAAGCTAAATGGCAAAATTGGGAATGTGATCAGAAACTTGGTTATATTTGTAAGAAAAAGAACTTTACTTTGGTTCCTTCAGGTATGTTGATATATATTGATAATCAAAATAGAAGCTGTTATCTGAATCGCTCAGCATATTGACAAACATGTAGAGAAGAATTTTATTAGAAATAGAACTATTTCTTTTTTCTCTGATTTGCTTTTTACATACAACTATTTCAATCTTTCTAGTCTGATCTCCAGCTCCACAACACATAGAATGAAACAGACGAAAGCAAGGAATGTCCTACTAGTCCCTTCTGTCTGTATTTCAGTGGCCAGATCTCCCCTTTTACACACTTGCTGACTATCAAAAGGGAGAACAACTCAAAAATTATTTTTCACAAGAGGGACACTTATTTTTAGCAAAAATAAGACCAAGAAATAAAGATGGAGAACTTAGTGTGGTTCTAAGTCATTCTCCATGACTTGTAGTCAACCAGCATCCAGATAAAGAAGTTCAGAGGTCTTTGCAGAAGTGGTGGAAGGTTAAGACTATGGAAGATCAACACATTGAAGTGAGGAAAGATACTTTAAGTGTGTGAAGATTTCCCTGTTTTTGTGTCCCTATGTATTCCTCTAGATATCAATCTGTCTTGATGACTTTTACTCTATCAATATTCTTAATATTTTAAAAATTCATAAACCCTCTATGTTAGCTGCAAATAATGTCTGATTTCTCCTGTCTGACAAATATGTACTAGGTGATACACAAGCTGATAAAATTAATAAATTACAAAATTAATACATTTGATTAATACATTAAAAAATCAATGTATTTGTTGCAGATATTTGATTAGCCTTAGAATTTGTATTAGATATTATTTGTATTAAAAAGCTTTCCTTTTCCAAGCTAAAAATTGCCTGATTTAGAACCACACGTATGTTTACTACATTCGTGTTCATCATTTCCTTATGATGAGAATTTCAAAAGAAAATTCTTGGTTTAGAACCTTTGCACAGATTAAATGGAAATATTTCCAGTGCCATGTCCCTTGCACGGCAGTTGAACTCCTCTAAAGCCTTGGTACGTGTTCCTAGGTGACACTGGGCCTGTGACTTGCCCAGATGGGTGGGTGCCATATGTAGATCACTGCTATAAGATCTTCAGGGACAGCAAAGGATGGGAAGGAGCTTTGACCTCTTGTCAGAAGGAGGGGAGTCACTTGGCCAGCATCCAAAGCCTTGAGGAGCACAGCTTCATGGTGTCTCAGCTTGGGTACAGTGAGTATTTCCAGGGGGTCTTTTGCCTTTGCCTGTATGGAAAACCAAACATCTGAATTGAGAGTTCCTGCTGAGTCCTGGGTGTTGTCAAAACTCTGATTTTACTTATTGACAAAATAATTGATCTGGGCCTGAAAGGCTGAGCTTAGGAGCTTTCTCTGGTTTTTTTCATTTTTTTTGAAAGAAGCTTAAAAAAATTATGCTTCAAGTTACATAAAACTGGTATTTTAAAATGTGGCCAGTGCAATGGAACTAATAAGTAACTATTCAGAGTTCTATCATACCATCATGGTATACCAGTATTAGGCTGGTAATTCACATCCGCTGTTGTGAAGAAGAGCAAAATTTTTTCCTCCAGCGCAAGGATTTCCTTACAGCCTAATTTTCCAAAGCATACAGTCTTTATTTTAATATCTACATGAAAATATTAATTTATAAAATGAGCATAAAGCACACCAAATAATTTTATGCTTCATAAATTTGTGAAAGGAATTCTATGTCCAAAGCTTGATGGTGCTGTGAAAAGGTTGGAGTGCCATAGATGTTTATACCTCTGTTTCCATCTTTAGAGGCAACAGAGAAGCTGTGGATTGGGCTGAACGACCGTAAGGTTCAAATGTACTTTGAGTGGAGTGATGGTTCCCCAGTGACATACACCAAGTGGCACCTGGGAGAGCCATCCACTACAAACAACAGGCCAGAAGACTGTGTCCTGATCAAGGGCCAGGTGACATTACTCAATACATATTGTACTTCCATTTTGAAACTAAAATCTTAATGAAAGAATAACATGCTCTGTTATTTCAGCAAGTGGCTAAGGCCAGAAAAAAGGATGTAGGGAAAAAGAATGAGATTGAATGTGACCTTTTTAAAAAAAAAAAAATCATTACTGCATCACTGGTGAAATTTTCTCTTTAAGTACATCTGAAAGTCACAAATAAAATTATTAGGGCTGTGAAACAGGTCTGAAGGTATTTTGAGTACATTCTTTCCTTCTCTTTTGGTGGTAATGATGGTATATGGGGATCTCTGACTCCTGCTGGCTTCTCTTTGCCTGCTCATTTGGCATCCCATAGCACATCTGCCTGTGTGCTGCGAGGCCCAGCGCAACAGGCCAGGGAGCAGCTCCATGCACCCTCCTCCCTTCTCATCACTGGCAGCTGTGGCTGTATTTCTATAGCCCAGCCTGCTATTTCACTGAATGTAAGCAGATTTGGTTTTGTTACCATTTAGGGAAACTGGATAAGGAAAAAATCCACTTAAAAATAAAAGGAGAGAGAAAATTAATAATTTTCATTATAAAGACAGACATTATTTATCTTTTTTAGATTATTCATCTTTATCTTTTTTTTATTTCAAACTTTTTCCTGACACAGAATGGCTATTGGGCAGACCATGTCTGTGAGAAGAAGGCTGGATACATTTGTAAAAGAAAAGCTACATCACAAAAAGCTGGAGAAAAAAAATTACTACTGCAGGTTGCAAAAAAGTAAGTATGTGAGAATGGAATGTCAATTTCTCAGATGAAATAGGTACATTGTCTGAGAATCAATTAGAATTATGTTAATTATTTGTATTATTTACACAGAAGGGTTTTTTGTTTTTATTTAATATGAAGTTTTTCCCTCTCAGTTACTCTAAACTTTAGAAAACCATTTACAGAAACTGCTTAGGAGGAATCTGTAATTTCTAATTCATCACATTCATGATCATTGCGCTTCATTAATTTTGAAATGGCATATTTCACCTGATACATGATATCACAATTACTTAAAACGTATATGGAAATCCTAAAACCATGTTACAGGGCTGGAGAAGATATGGGACCTACTGCTATTTTATTGGACATGTTCCAGCAACATTTTCAGAAGCAAACACCACTTGTGAAGGGGAAGAAGGTTACTTAGCCACAGTTGAAAGTAGGTATGAAAATGACTTTTTCTTGACTTTTAAGTAGCTAAAGGTTGTAATGTATGAAATATTCCTAGAAAAGCCAACAAAACATTGAGAAGCAAAGAGTTTAAGTAACAGATGAGGTCTCTAGTTGAACAAGAAAAAAGTCTTGCTTTTCTTGTTGTTGTTTATATGGAGTCAGAATCCTATGATAAGGTTTTCTCCCCCAGGCTGAAGCAAGGAATAGAAGGAAAAAATACATCATCGTATTAGACAAGTAGGATTTTGGTAAACGCCTCTGTTTTCACTTGTGTCTTTATGATCCCTTTTACAGGTATGAGCAAGCCTTTCTGACGAGCCTTGTTGGGCTGAGGCCTGAGAAATATTTCTGGCTTGGCCTGTCTGATGTGCAGGATCAAGGCACTTTCACCTGGGCCAATGGTGAAGCAGTCTCCTTCACGCACTGGGATGCGGGAATGCCTGGTAGGTGCTGCGGTGGGGGACGATGGGTGCTCTCTGAAGTTATAGTTCCTATCTGGATTTGCTTGAGCAATGTCCTCTGAATTTTAGGTTTTAAACTTTTGGTATATTTTACAAATACTTGCAATTTTCAAATCCTCTATTCTAATTTCAAAGGGAAAATTTTGAACTGCAGTTTTATGTTAGGACATCTGATATATTTACCCATAAGATTAACTTTTGGCTCATCTTCACAGGGGGCTAACAGGAGTTACAAACAGGTCCTGAGACTACTCCACACTTGTCCCTCTAGTGAAAAAGGTAGCCCAAGTGAAGAGTTTGAAGCAGAGCAACTGTAATATGGATTTTAAGTTAGAATTCCAAACTCAAAGTATCAAAAATCACTGTGCCATTATTATTTTTATGTGTGATACTAAGAAAACAGCATTCATGGGTTCATACTGTGCAGAAGCACAGAAAAGCAGATTTCATAATGCCATGAGGAAATATGCTCTCCCTGGGATATACTGTTCTTCCTAGCAATCATTTGTCTGGAGACTTTCTTGAAAACCCTCAGTGAGGTTATAAAATATAAAACAAAAATAATAAAAACTTCCAAAAGACAAAGGCTAATAAAACCTTAGAAAATTTCTTTGTGAGGGTATCTTTGGAGCGTCTATTTCAAGCTGAAATATCAAGAAAATAGATTATGGAGCAAGTTGATGGCATGAAGTCAGGACTAAGCATGGCTGCAAAAGTGTGCGGGAGTTGTTAAGATTATATGAAGCAAACCCTTCTCTTTAATGTGTAACTTCCTGCTAAAGCTGCCTTGACATCTAAGCTTTGCAAGAAGACAAATTTGGTGCCGACCCTTAAAATGGTTACAGGCAGATATGGGGAAATACAGACAGATGAGTCATTAGTAAATTAACTGAATCTGTAATAAAAGAGATATAGTGGGAAAGATACATAAAATCACTTCTGGAAAGGGAGGTCTTGCTTATAGATCTCCCAGAGCTCCTCACAGAAGGTGAAAGCACATGAATAAGGGAAATCTAGTACATGTGGTCTACCTCAATTACCAAAAGCCTTTCAGCTAATCTAACCTAACACAGAAAAGCTCTTACATGAATAAAAATATTGATCAAAAGGCACTGCCTGGAAGGTGGATTTTTTTTATGGGGGCTATTTTTTACTGGAGAAGTGTGTTCACCCACAGAACCCCATAATGACCTGTGGCAAAGCCCATGCTGTTCAATATATTTGCAGATTATCTGGAAAAAGTGCAATAGTGAGGTGACAAGATTTGCTGATGATAGTAAATTATTTCTGATACCAAAAATGTGCCTGTGAGAAAACCCAGGATGGTATCAGGATAACATGTGACTGAACATGATCAGTAAAACAGCAGATGAACTTTGATGCAGGTAAAGGATGCTCTTAGGAAAAATCATATATCTTGAATTGACATTAAATGATAGATTTATAGCAGAATTTCATTTCAGCTCCAGGCACTGTGGTAGACAGGCCTATTAAAACATCATATCTGTGCCCAACAGAAATTAAAAAAAAAAAAACCACCCAAATAAAATGTTAAAAATACTTAGGAAATTAAGAAAGAGCACAAATAAGCCATCAAATAAACCCATTTTTTGCATTTGACTACATCTTTTGTGGTGTAGTCAGCTCTGTTTCCCTCTGAGAGAACAATCTAAAATTACAACAAACATCAAGTTTCACACTGAAGGTGTCTAGGTCTGCAAGCCTGCCCTTTGTATGCAGCAGTGGAGTTGTTGTCATCTATGTGAAAACCACTAGTGTCCAAGGTAATGCTATGTCATGTAAAACAGGCTTAACATAAAAATAAATAAGAGTCTCACTTGAAAACACAAGATTTCATTGTAAAAAACCCTCTCACTCTACTTTCTACCCAAAGAATTATTTATGCAGTACGCTCAAAAAAAAAAAAAAAAGTAGGATTCTATATGGATCATAACCTCCACAAACAGAAAATACTACTCTGCCATTATGAAAAACACCTGAAATATAATTTTGCTGTTCAAATGTTATTGCATGGCAAAAGGTGAATGGTTGCTGCTCAAAGATTTTAACAAAGAATGAAATAGTTCACACTTTAGAAAATATCCAACACGTTTGTTTCGGATTTTTTTCTCATAAAGGAAATAATCCAGGATGTGTAGCCATGAGAACTGGGACTGCAGCTGGATTATGGGATGTTCTTGACTGTGAGACAAAGCAAAAATATATTTGCAAGCAGTGGGCAAATGGTGCAACAGTTCCACCTATTCCAACTACTGCTGTGGTCCCTACATGCCCTGAAGGTTGGGTATCAAACACCCATAGAAGTTCCTGTTTTAAAGTAAGTGCCTAAATAGTTAAAAGAAGCAGCTTGGTTGGTGAGAAAAAATAAACAAGAAAAAAAATGGAAAAGGAACTGACATCTTCATTTTGCAATATCTGAGATTGGAATAGAGCAACAGCCAAAACCCTCAAAATTCTGCTCAGGAAATTATCCATGAGAGGGGAGAAGGTAAGGAAGAAAGACGAGGTTGAAGGGAGGGAAGGGAAGGGAAGGGAGGGGAGAAGGGCACAGGAAAGAAAATAAGGAAGTTTGTGCTTCAGGGGTTGAATGAACTGCGGCAGGAAATGGAAAAAGAGGAACCTAAACATCAAGGCCCCAGAAAGACATAAAGAAAAGAGAAAGAAAGAAAAACAGGAAACAACTCCATATAAAATTATTAAAAGGAAAATGTCAAAATTCTGTATTAAACAACAGAAGCAGCAAAGCTGGTTTGTCAGCACTGCTCTTTATGTCTGTTGTGCAAAAATGTGGTATTTGTCTGAGATGCGTGACAGTTCAGGGAGAGAAATAGTGAAGTGTAGCCTCCAGCAGCACAGTGCCTAAGGCTGCTCCTTGCTAAAATAAGCATATTGCCCCACAAAATAAAGGATAAAAAGTAAAACGAAATGTTAATTAAAGCAGCATTTATGAAGGATATTTACTTGAGAGTTTCTGATGCAAAACTGCAGATATCTTGTGTTTGAAGTACAGTCAGCTATATCTGAGCAGGCATAAAAAAGGAGTTTGAACAAGAAATGAGTGTAATGTGCAAACAGTGATTTGGGATCACGCAAAGTTGAAATGTGCTAAGTGTGAGATGTTAATATTTCTTACCACTTTATAGAATTAATGAGTCCTTCTCTTATTTTTTTCAAACTCGTCTGGAATGCTATTTACTTGAACTCCTTTATCCCTGAATCATAATTTTAACTTTGGTCAAATCTGTGCTTGTTGTCTCTTAAACTAGTTAGACATCATACTGCAAAAGTAAAGTCAGAGTTTTAAATTACCATAAGGTCATTCTTTTGTCTGTGTCTTCAGACTCCTCCCAGACCATCTTGTCTCCCCACCACAGCTACTCTTCTTTCCCTTCTTATGGAAGGTGGCTTGGGCCCTCCTACAGATAAACCAAATTAAAGGGAGTTGGGGAGTTGTATTGCCTTCTAACAATTCCTTCCCTTTTTTTTTTTTTTACACCACTATGCTAACTAAATAGAAAACTCTAGTGTAAAAATTCTGAACAGAGTGGAAAACGCTATTTCTTACGGGCTTTTACTCAGCTCATATAAAACCTCATTTATGTTTAAGCAAGGCTATAGTTCTTTTGTTATTGTAATCTGTATATAATATGTTTTAAAGTAATTTCTCCATAGTGTTTTTGCAGATCAAAAGTTAGAAAGAAATCATGGTTTGAAGCTCGAGATTTTTGCAGACAAATAGGAGGGGATCTGGTCACCATTAACACTAAGGAGGAGATACCGTTACTAATCGAAGCAATGAGGTTGGTGTTTGATGTGTGCTTATCTTACCAGATTTAAAGACTTTTCGTATGAACTAATATGAATGATCTTAGATGATTTCTGAAATGTATGGATTCCTAAAAAGAAAAAAGACCTGTGATACTTCGAAATTTATCCATTCAATATTCCTTTTCATGGAAAAAAAGAGTGATCTCTGTCAAGAAAAAATTTTAAAAACCTCCATCAGTATCATGATTATTAGATATAATCTAGAAACACATGGAATCAGCAGTATTTCTACAAGGGTAGAAAACATGATCAATGTTGTCATGATCAAAACATGTCTACTGTTGAAGTAGATACGTATATACCTTGCAGAGGTCAGTGTTGAAATCACTTTTTGTATCCCTAAATAAATAGTACATTAGGGAAATACCTGATCAATACTATAACAAGACTGATAACTAAGCTTTTGATAATGAACCACAGAAATATTACACATTTCTGTGAAGAACATATGTATGCACTTCACCAAATGTAATAGGGAAATTTGCAACTTCACTGCTTTTGGAATGTGCTCTAGAAAGTTCAACAATGTATTTCTGGATTTTTTTGTGTTGATGTTTACACACTGCTCTGTCCTGTAATTTCTTTTAGAGCCACTCGTTGTATGTTTGAAACAGTTTGGCTTGGTATATTTTCCTTGAATCCAGATGAAGGATTTGCCTGGAGTGATGGCTCTCCAGTGAGTATTTTAATTTTTCATCATATTTGTTGGCTTAAGACACTTAGGTGTTTGTACATATACTTTACATTTTACTGTTATCCTCATCAAAGAAAACACCAATCCTGCAAACATTCACATAGCTCCTAGTGTGTATTGGCATGACCAATATCACAGCTAAACATTTGAATACATGGAAATTATCTGTATCTCGTCAGAATCTTTAGATTTCTGTGTAACAAGCCAATTTATTTTCTCTTCCAAGGAGATAATATTTACACCTAAGGTCTAAACATAAACAATTCATTATACTGTATCATGTATCCTGTCTGTGGCAGTAACCATGAACCTCTAAAGAGCTAATCAAACAGCAAGCATGTTTCCCAGTATACTCCTGAATCCCCCAGTAAGTGATGGCTCAGGGTCTTTAGAACTAGAACTCATATCTGTAATTTTAATTTATTTATTTCCATGAATTTATCCAGTCATCTCTTGAGCCCATGCAAATATCTACAGCTGTGAAAAACATTCCTGCAGGATTCTACTCTTTATTACCCTCCATTTACTACTACTTACTATTCTTTGGGGTTTTTTAACACAAACAGGAACCTTTTCTCTTATCCTGTTTATATTACTTTCCACAGAAGTTTCAGAAAGTGATGTTATCATGACAATAATATGACAATAATAAGTAGGTTGTATCACATGGGCCTCCCTTCACATGTAGAGGTAACTCCTCTATATTTGTAGGACATGACTTCCCTCACCAAAGTCACACCCCCATCCTCATTAACCACAGGGAAGGCAAGAAGTGTGCTGAATTGATGCACGATATGGTCATTGCCACCAGACAGGTGTTGGACAATGTAGTTCTGAACCAGGTCAGACGTGGACTGAAAAGTACCCTGTCTGCACATGATTAGCACGAGTGATATATGGGTAAAGTTCACAGCCAAAGCTCATTAGAAACAGTTCCTCTGCCTGTTTCTCTTCTGTCTGTGACTATGGCTCAGGGCACAAACAAGGGGAAAGCCCTCCAAGGCTAGATAGCCATGTTTGAACACTGACATCATGAACCCACTCTAAAATCCTTATACCTACTGCTTTCCCTGCATTTCCAACTTGTGTTAGCTAAAACCATAACCTTTGAGGCAAAAGCAATTAGTTTCTGTTTTCAAACTGAAAGTACAGCTACTGAAACAGATGAAAAGAGTAACAAAGCTGATTTCTTCTATAGGTTAGGTACACAAACTGGGATGATAGTCCAAGGAATTCAGGACGGCACAAGTTTTGCGGCTTACTCGATGGTGGGAGATTCTCTAAAATATGGTCTCTTTCAGTCTGTCAAGTACAGCATGACTGGGTTTGCCAAATAAAACAAGGTAGATCTCTTTTGGCTAGAAAAATAAAAAACTTTAATAAGTAGTTGCTTTCTAAGTTAAGTTACTGGAGAAAGACAAAGTTTTGAAGAACTACTTTTTCCAAATGGAGGTCAAGAGCACTGAGTGACATACTGTAAGCTGAGATTTTTCAGTCATGGATCAAAAGAATAAATACCTTTTTTACATAAATTAGGATGTATGAATATGTTTGCAAGATGACTAAATATTTTAATATTAAGTATCTTTTTTTTATTTTTATAATTTTAGAGGTAAGGAGTTGTAACGGTTTGTATTGTAATCCTTACAATTCCTTTACTAACACAGGTAAAGCTAAAAATCAAGTATGATACCT
>WEKY01017076.1:8511-23631 GCA_013390045.1 Picathartes gymnocephalus | reverse complement strand
AAAAAAAAAAAAAAAAATGCACCTAGCAGTCACTGTACTTTTTACTGCAGAAGGATCATATACCAGCACTTTTGGGAATGGCCACAGCCTACGTGATCTTGAAACAGACTCCACGAGCCAGAAATCAGTTAAAACGGATTTCAAAAATGAGCTGGAATCCCATTGATGCAGAGGAGTTTGAAAAGAGTTGGCTTCTGCTTGCAGATATATATATTCAATCTGCAAAATATGATATGGCAGGTGAACTTTTAAAACGATGCCTTCGTCATAACAGGGGAAGTCAATGCACATTGAGAGTAACCTTAGTACCTTTCTATTCTAATTCATTGAAATATTTAGTTTTCCTCTGAAACAGAATTTTGAAATGTATTTGTTTGTTCAGTTGCCTAATATTTCACTTACTAGGGAAAAGTAGACCAAAACAAGACAGGAAACTTCATACTAGAGGGTAGTAAATGAACCTGTGAATGCTGCTTAGTAATTTCTGTTCATGTTCTGTAGCAACTTATGCAGGTTTTAGCTGGGAGGACTCTAGAAGCTTGGAGTGTTTATGAAATGTCAGAGATGCATTTTACTGAGCCTCACAAAACTGATGAAGAAAGATGTGGCTGTATAAATTTTGGAGGCTTGCTTCATTTACTGAGATGGTATCTTCATATCTTATGTATTTAAACATTTATGTTCATAAGCTTCCTACAGTGCAGGATTCTTTTTTTTAATTCTGATATTAATCTTTTTCTGTGGCAATGCTGTCTGGTAGCTTGTCAGGGGACAAGGTCTAATATGTTGTTTACTTCAGGGTTCCTGAGCAGGCAAACTGCACAATACCCTGGTTTGACTGTGGGAACAAGCACAGATCTTAGTTTGTGCTTATTTTTCATTTTTATCAGCAAAAAGCTGATCATGTTTTTCTATCTTGACTTTCCTTCAGATGAGGCAGTCCAGTAGGCTGGTCTTCCATACACACTATGCTGCAGGTTCAGGGTACTGTTTAGAGAGCACAGATTTGGTTTAGAAAAGGACATGAAGCTTATACTTTTTTATTAATTCAGTAGTATAGAAGGTAAGGATCATTATTCAGTCACATTTTTGCAACTTCTGAGAGAGATGTTTTTAGAACACATTTTATTTGTAGATATAAAATTGAGAGACAGCTACAGCAGTTCTTGATATAGTGCTATTATGTACTTCTGCAGAGAGGCTTCTTTAAAATAGGATGTGCTCAGTTTGAAAATCCATACAGCTGGAGGATAAACACGAGTCATGTCCCAAAACAAAATTTACCTTGAAATAGATGGTGTGTTGAGCAGGCATATACCGTGAATGGTGCTTTGTTGCAGAAATTACCGAGTGTAAAAACGTAGCCTACCAAGTAATTCGTTTTCTTCTAAAAAGTTTGAGACCCCTGAGGGACTTAGATAAACAGACTCTGTTTATAGCAAGGAGGACAGCAGATTAGAAGTGTGTTTATCTGGTTCCTTGCAAAACAGCACAGGAAAGAGAGTGGCTTTTCTCCAACTTGTATGCAGAGCTGGTAAGCAGGAATTGTGCTATACAAGCAGATGTTCAATAGTTTACATCTTAACATATCTTGTCAATTCACAAGACAATATTGTATGTGGTATTCTCCAATTTGGAAGACTTGATTAGATTGAGAAAACACGTTACTGTGATTTGTTAGTTTTTAGGATTATTTTTAACAGAATTGAATGACATATTTATACAATTTAGTAAATAAGTTGAGTGAAAATTTCATAAAAGCCTAGTGTCATTTAATAAGGATTTTTTTTTATTTTAAAAGTCTTAGGATTGGTTAGTAAGATCCCAGTGAACAGACTGTTTCTATGAAATTATGGCTTTTTACTGATTACACCTCTTGATTTTGAGCTTTTTGTATTGTTTATCACAAATGAGAGGAGAAATGTATTTTTATCCTCAATTTTCAGGCATTCCCATACTGATAGGATTTGACAAAATCACACTATGCTGTGATTTGAAAGCTTTTCATCAGATTTTGAAAGTCGAATTGGAAATAGTAAATTTAAATTTGGAAGGTAATTTATACATCAGTATTGCTTTGTGCTGTGTAAAAAGGTGCATATGTTTTTCTCTTGGAAATATTTGACCTATTGGGAGCATGATAATATAAACTGTTCATGGTAAGGGCATACAGTAGTTAGGTTTTTTATAAATTACTTTCCTGCTTTATGTACTAAATGTAAGATTTCTGTATGAATTACTGTATCTTTCATGTGAAGTTTTATTATTGAGTTAGATGAATTTATATGTATGTATAATATAAACAAGGCTAGTATTTTCAACTAGTGCTTCATAGCTTTTGGAACCTGTTTTCCAGCTGCTTGTGACTTGCCGCTTGGATTCATAAAAAGTGAAATACTTAATGGTTGATTTTTCTCTTTAGGTTACTTATGACTGTCTTAAAGCTTTAACTGGAAAATTATAATGTTAAACCATTTCCAAAAACAAATCTATGAACATACTTTCTTAAGAAAAAAACTAAGGAGTATTTGTGGAAGGTACAACACTAGACTTGAAATGCAGCTGTGTAAGGTTATTATTAACTGAGAGAGGTATCTATTTTTGTAGGAGTGGTTTCAGTGGCCTCCGTGATGAACTCTGTACTTGACCTGGAGTAGTGCATAATTCCATATAACTCATTTGTAACACAGGTACTTTCAATCAAGACTATTGTGTCATCGAAGTTAGGACAAGTATCACTTGTGCTTTCCAGTTGTATGGATTTGGAGTATTTTAGCAATTAAGTTGTCAGTATTATTATATGCAAGCTTACCTAAATAAAATTTTGAATGAATATTTATATTTTGCAGTCATGCTGCAAGGCTTATGAATATATGGGATACATAATGGAAAAGGAACAAGCATATAAGGATGCAGCAATAAATTATGAGATGGCCTGGAAATATGGAAACCAGACTAATCCAACAATAGGCATGTATATGTAACCTGTAAAGTATGATTTTGGGCACTATGGTAGAAATGAAACAACTACCTTTTACTGGAAAGACTGCTTTTAAGTTTCCATAGAAATAAAGCATCACTGATTTTCCTCACATAAAAACCACAAATGTTTAAAGGTGTACTGAACACTCATTTGGAAAGCCCCCATGGTAAGAGGCAGCAGCTTTATGATACTTCAGAAGTTTCTGCTTACTGTTTTAGTACAAGGTTTGATCTGAAACTGTTCCAGTTGGCTGTTTGTGAACAACTTTCTCTGTTTGTACAGCATTAACTGTAACAATGTATTTATAGTAATCTACTATATACTGTTTGTAGTAGAGAGTCTTTTATGATAATATATATATATGATGGTAGCAGGTCATTGATTTATTTCATTTTTATTCAAAATTCAAATTATCTATGTGGATTGGGTTTTAGATACATGAATGAGGACTTAAAAAATTAATTATTTTAAATGTCTTTAAATATATCTGTTTTAAAAAAGGTGGCTAACTGAAAACTTGAGGCGTTAGTCAAATTCCAGTTTGGATAATAAATTGAAATTTGCACTAAATTGCCACATATTAAGACAGTTTAAATGTAGGAAACCCTTTGTGAAAAGGATACATAGGATGAAATGCCATTTTCTTACACACCTAGAATCTGTCCATTGGTCCCAAGGCTGGTGGTAGACACAAATTCTGTTCCAGGTTTTGGGATATGTTTATTGCCCCTTGGAAATACATACAACTTCTGGTCTTTTATCTGTGCTCTTTCTTTGTGCCCTGTGGTTTTTTTTAGCGTTAGGATGAGATAGCCTTTGGCATCAGCTGAAAAAACAGTTTTTTAAAAAAAGATTTAACCATTATGCACATGAATTGCCAAATATTTTGTTTCTTTACCTGTAACTGCTAGATGCTGCAGTGGTTTGGTTCATGGTTTTATCCAATATGATCTGGAGATTAAAGTGGTGTTTTATTAATGGTACTAAATGTTTGTGGGTTAGCTCCTGCTTTTATAACACAGTTCTGAAAATGCACATACATGGATGGATTACCGAAACTGAATGTGTTGTGAGTCATATGTACTGTGAGTCAAGAAATTAGGAGGGTCAAACCAGAGGAAAGTTTATATCAAAATAGAAATAAAAATGACTGAGACAAATCTGACTTAGGTTAAGTGGAAAATCCTCTAGATATCTGAGTTTGGGTGTAGTAATTTTTACTAGATGTTCCTGTTACTGTAGACTGAGCCATGGTGGTTGTTGCTAAAATATTACAGTTGTTAATCAAATAAAATGTATTAGAAAGAACTTTTAATAGTAATGAATTGTGATTTCTAGGATTTGTACAGAACAGAGATCAAGACTTTTTTATTTTGAAATCCTCTCGAGAGTGGTAATTCAACAAATTACAAAACCTTTTGATATTTAGATAAGAGAGTTCCTTAGTGAAATTAAGCTGTGAAATAATCTTGCATACGAAAGAGACTATGATATTGAAGGTGCTTCGTGCACTTCTTTCTAGTTTGGCGTTACAGCATTATGAGGATTGTCATGCATTAGAACAAAAATGGTTAAAGCAGCACAAATTTCCATCTGGCAAGTAAAGCCATACAGACTGGTATCAGATCTTGTATTTGCCAATGAGGATAAGTTCAAAAATGAAAGATTTCAAATTTTGGAAATGGCATGCTTATAATGTTTTTATCCTCAGGCCTAGTCTCTGTCCAGGCTGATATACTTGAGCTTTACCTCTTAGGTTGAAAGTATCAGCCTGGCATGTTGTTTGTTGCTTTGTGACTTAGCTATTCCATGTGACTTTTTATATCACTAGTCTGCTGACAGTGAAACTGAATGGCATTATAATTCCCTCTTTTTTAATCTGGGGTTTTTTTTTTCACTTTTGTCCTTTAGTAATGGAATTACCTTTACAGAGGGACAGTGTATTGCAGGCCACAGTGAGAAACTCTGTGGGATACCATGGTAATTGAAAGAAGGCAACCATTATGTATTCTCTGTAGTAGCACATGCTCTCAAAAGGAATAATGTTTCCTTTTGATTCAGACATAGCTATCAGTGTGTAAAGGACTTCTATTTACTATTTGAAGTGGCTTTCAGTAGAAATTTTGATCATTACCAGGCTTCCATGAGACAACAGTAGGAAAAAACATACTAACTTTAGAAACACAGAGTGACCCAAAATAAATTCAAATGTGATATTTTTGTTACTCAGTACAGAAACTGAAATTGTTGCTTTTCCTCTCTGCCCTCTACCCTCACCCCTTTAATTACAGGATACAAGCTGGCCTTCAATTACCTGAAAGGGAAGAGATATGTTGATGCAATCGATGTTTGCCACAAGGTAGAATTTGTATATGTGTTTAATACTCTGTCTCCTGTAGCAACATTCTTTTACATAATCACCCTCCTTTTTAATTGAGTTTAAATTTCTAAAATACATAGCTTAATGACAGAAAGGTGCCCTATCTAAGAAGTTTGATTAAGTTAAATATCCTCTTCATAATCTGCTCTGTCTTGAGCTGCATGGAACCACATAAAGAACCGATAAAAGTGACTGGCTATCAAATGTGAAGGGGTATTCAAATGGCATCACCTTCTTTTGGCCACGTGGTTGCAACTTGGTGAATCCACACAGAAGTATAGCTGAAAAAATTTAATCAAATATTAGTATCAGAAGACACTATTAGTAACTTGAGGTATTATCTTTATATGGTCCAAACATAAGCAGAGCAGATGCAGAGTAAGAGAAGGGCTACTATTAAAGAAGCAGAGAGAACATTATGAATTAATAATTATTCATATTATTAATAAAATAAATAAAGTTTGCTCTTTTTGGGAGAAATAAAGATAATTATTATAGGGAGGACAAAATGAATGGAAGGATAAGAAAAAAGAGGGAATTGAAGGGAAGAAGATGAAGTAGGTAGAATATGCTAAGAAGGAGCCTAAGGGAGTGAAAACATAAAGGTTCATCATTGCAGAGAAAGTATTCTTAAAACCTCAGAAATGTCTCCAGAGGTCCCTTCTGATTCATGCATTTCAGGCCACTCAGAGTCTTTAGCCCTTGACCCCCATGTCTTTTGCACCAAGGTGGAAGGACAATGGAAATGAAGCAAAGTATCTTTGATAGTGCTGGTTTTGACTTGCATATGTGGTGGTCTCTATCCACAATTAAATATTTGTGCATTCTTAAAACAAACTTGTCATGTTGTTATTTTAGTTTTAAAATGTGTAAGCTCAATGATGAGGGCCATTACCAACTCAGAACTTACGGGTTGTATTGTCTTTTGACAGGTCCTTAAAGCACATCCAAACTATCCAAAGATCAGGAAGGAAATACTGGACAAGGCCCGTGCATCTCTAAGAAACTGAATTTGTTTTTGTGTGACTGATGGACTTCTGTTAATCTGACTTTGGAAGCTATGAATGAAATAATGCAGTGACAGAGACCATGTCAGCAAAAAAATACTGTGGATATGATGAGTTTAACTATATACGAGATCTGGATTATTTTTATGAAAAATCTGCAGCCCTGAAAGAAATTGTATTTGTTCTCGTTCAGGATAGAATACTGCTCCCACGTGTTTTATGTAAAATGTCATCATAACAAAGTGTTAGTGGCATTATAAAAATGTTTTAAACATATAACTCAATATTTTGTTGTGTCTATTTGAAATAACACTAAAACAACAACCTGTCTTATCCAGTGGAGGTGCATTGTTAAGATGCTGGATTTTAGTTCATGCAAACCATTACTTCATAATTACAGTGTAATCTTCATTAGTACAGGTGTATTTTTAAATTGTGAGGGGTTTTATTTCTCCATATATTAAAGCCATGCTTTATTTTTTAAATGTTGAAAACAAACAGCTGTGTGCATTGTTCTCAATTAAATTTACATTTTTAAGACTTTCATAGATCATGCAGGGCTTACACAGAATTTACTTTCTTTACTTTCTTTTCTTATTATTATCCACCTGTCAGATTTCCATGAAGAGAAATGTTCTGCATTTGCAGTGTTTAGTCTTTCAACATTGTATGTGTAGACAATATAGTCATACATGCAGAAATTGGCACTCATTTTGTTTGATCCCTATAAAACATCTTTTTCGAGAAATAACTTTTATTACAGGGGATTATGATCTTTTCTCACAGAATATACCTGTGAATCTTTAGGGGAGCAGCAGTGTGTCATGAGTGAGTGAAAGGAAGGAGAAAGATCAAGTTTCTTTTCACTGATGCAGAATTTTTGAAAAAACAGTGTTGCACTGCTGTATTTGGTTTTCAAATAGCACTTGATGTTGTATGTGCCTTACTAGAAAAATAATGTTTTGGCATGAAAAATGAATTCTTAATAGTAGTGATTAAGTTTCTATGTTAGCTTCTCCTGTTGACATTGTGTAAAGTCACTTTCAGTTTGATTTTTGGCTTTCTTTTTAGGACAACTCAATGTTAAAGCTACCAAAGGGAGTCTGTTTACTGTTGTATCTAATCTTGCTTATCATGTAACTGGGTGCTATATCTTGGGGAACTTTTTAGCCTTGTTTCCTGAATACATTGAGGTGCATCACTTAGACAGCGATGCTGCCTGCTGGTGGTTGTGAGGTCCTGCATTCCAGTAACTTTGGAGCTGTTGATCAGCTAAACTAAACTGAATAGATGCGTGTCAGGACTATAACACTTGTACAAGATTTGTGTGAATATTAGAATAGAGAAGAGACTCAAATAAGTGGCCTCTTCTTCCCTGGGGATCCTTGAAACTTACAGTCTGGCTTTATCCCTTGTGTTTGAGCACAGTCAGTCAGTGTGTACATGACTGTACCAGGTACAATACAAGCCCCCTGGTTTTTGCATGTAAGTTTTGCAGCATGACAGAGCTCAGAGGAGGAGGATTTAGCATAGTAGGGAAAAACTGATGGTCAGGGAGTAGAATGAGGAACATGGAAAGATCTGAGGATGGGGGGAACTCTGAGAGGTGGGCTGTGGGGGTCAGTAGGCTATAAATTCTTAAACTATGCTCATTGGTGGGTTTTTTTGCACTATTAAAAGAATAAGTACTTACTGAGGCAGTTTCTAGTAAAACAATATTTCTTTGTACACAGCCTTATTCATGCAGGATCTATGTGTTGTTACTTCCTGGATGGCATAGGAATAACATTTAGCTGAAGTTTAGAATAAAAATAGGTGCAAGACATTTTCAAAAAAAAGGCAAGACATCTGCATCTGATTTGTTTTTCTCTTAAGATGGACATTAGCCTTTCATAAGGTGGGTGTGACAGATTAAGTCATGACAATGGTAAGATACAGAAATTAGTTGATAGAAATTAAACTGAGACTTTAGGCTTTCTGTGGCAAACTTTTGGTAAAGAGTTTTATGTATACACCATGCAGGTAGGATTTCTGAATTCCCATTAGCAATCTTGAGCGTATCTAGGCATTGGTGTCTTTTTATAGATGAAGTCTTTAAAATAGGAATACAAATGAGACACGTCTTTGGATTTCAATTTAAAAAGAAAGGCTCTAAGTAGTTTTTCAGAAAAAATCTTGCTTTAATCTAATATTCTAAAAAGAAATAAATGTCCTTTACATATCCTTTTTTATATAAGCCAATTTAAGTTTTTTTTTTTTAACTTTCTCTGCAGAAGCAATGTTTTGGTGTCATTCCTCTCTACTTTTACTGTTTCTTACTTTAAAAATGCATGTTCTGGTAGTTTGGTGGGGGGTTTTAGCTCCTTAATAAATGGTTTTGAATGGAAGAGACTTCTGGGAGGGAGGGGAGTCAGTAATGCTAATTTCAAAGCCCTGCACTCTTCAGTGTGATGTTGCTTAGCAACCCATCTTCCAGTTTTGCATTTGATGAATAAAAGAGGAGAGTGAAGCTGTGGTTTCTATTGATTCATTCACTGAAACTAAAAATCTAAGCATCTTGTAGCTATTAGCAACATAAGCCATAGGTGTCTCTTCCTCTTCTCTCTTGCCCCCCTTTCATCTGCAGGTACAGAATGCCTAGAATATCTTCTAGGGGAAATGAAATGATTTTTAGTAACACTGTGCTAAATAATGTTTTCTGTTTTAATTTGCTACCTTTTTTTTCAGATTTGTACCAATGCTAGAAAGATGGTCTGTCTACTCTCTCTAGGGAGTATCATTAGGCAAAAATAATTAGTATAAATAGCTAAAAATAACTAAACTAGTAAGATTCTTAACAAGAATAGAGTAGAAGGAAGGGATTTTTTTCCCTTTTCTGGACTAGGTTTGACTATTGCAAATAATTTCTCAAATAGAGCTACAGCAATTTTTAGAAAGGCTGTAGACTTCCTAAAATCAGGCAGCTCTTGTTTAGTAATCTAAACAGACCTTATAGTGTTAGACAATTTGCTGAAGATTTTCTTTGAAAGACGATACTTCAGGGAAGTCTCAAGAGTGGCAGTAGATTCTGGCTCTTCTTCAGTTGATGATAAAGAACTCATTAATGTGTTCCATGTACAATGCTGAACAGGGAAAAAATAGGAAAAGAACTTAAGGAAATATTTCACTAGCAAGTACTTCTCCATCAGCTTGTGACTGTGCTACTTTTCAAAAATCTCAACAGTGATTCTGCTATCTAGCTTCATTTGCTCCGTTGTTTTACCTCTTGTTTCATCTTGCAATGAAATTAGAACTCTTTGGTTTTTGCAAGATTGACCTGCCATGAAATGTAAAGAATTGGACCATTACTGCAAAAGTCTCACACTTTTGTCTCTGCTAAAAGTTGTTGCTAATTATGTGATGTGGTGCTTGCTAAAAGAGAAGCTATGTGAGTGGTCTAAGTCATGTTGTGAAGTGGGTTTTTTTTTGATACTGTTCTTGATGTTTGGTTGGGGTTGGGTGTTTGGGTTTTTTTGGTGTTTTTAAGGATTTAGTATGCCTGTTAATGCAGGCTTTATTTTGGAAAACAGCAGATTTTTAAAAGGTCACACTAGAAATTTGCCTTACTTGAATTTTGTGCTACAAAAGTTGAACACTGGCTATGCCTGTCTGAGATGATGTAGTGCTTAGTACAGTTTAGGCATCAGCTGTCAAAGTCGTGAGGAAGGATTTTAACATCCTAGAAATAACAGAACATATGAATTGTGAGAGATTCTGGTCTAAATCTTTATTAAGTGTTCCTGGGCAATATTAATTCCTAAAAGAACTGGCGTCACCATTTTTGGCGCTACTGTGACACAAATCAGTGTAACTATTGCCTACTCCCCTTCTACTTGCTGAGCACCTTTAGGTACCTGCAGTTCAGCAGCTCAAAGAAAGAAGTTTGGAAGTGCTGGGGTGAGATGGTGATTGTGCTACTATTCTTTGAAAGTAGGAAGAAGGGGAGACTACACTTTGTTACGGGAGTGAAAATACTACTTTGGGTTTCTTCTCCCCCACATTAAACCATGATTCTATAGAAAAGTGATTTTGTACCTATCTCTCTGGGAAACTGCATTGTGAAGAGAGCTCAGCGTGATATCCCTTCTCCCAGTCTGTGATCTCACCTGAGGGATTTTGTTTTCTGTTTCCCATCAACCTGAGCTGGGAGTGCTTCGTCAACCCCGTCTTGCACAACGTAACACCTGGGTGGTTGAAGCAAGCCCCGCAGCCGCTGTCGTGCGGCCCTGGCTCGGCGCTGGCTGCGCGCTCTGTGCCCGTGTCACAGCCCCGTGTGGCGGAGCGGGAGCGCGATGGGCGCAGCAGCGGCCGCCTCGCNCACCTGGCAGGCGCGGGGCGGAAGCCGCAGAGCCCGCCCGGCCCCGGCCTCCCGGGGCTCCGGTGCCGTTCGAGCGGCGGCGTGTTCGCTGTCTTCCCGTCGGACGAGGTGAGTAGGGGAGCCTCGGGAGGCACCGCGCGGCTCCGCTCCTCCTTGGCCTCTCCAAGGGCTGTGGCCGGCGGCGGGGCAGCGTCCAGTGCCGCTTCTCCTCCGCTCGCCGCAGCCCATGCGGGCGCGCCCGGCGGTACTCGGCCGGCGGGCGGGAGCCGTGAGGCGAAGGAGCGGTTCTGGGACGGGCGCGGGCCCGGGGCCGCCCCGGGGGTCCCCCTCAGCCGCCCCTTGGCGCGCACGCTCCACGCGCGGTCGGTCCCCTCAGATCCCACCGAGGCCGCCGGCCCCAGGGGCCTTCCCGGGGCCGGGACAACCCAGCCCTGCGAGCTCCGCTCCAGGGGAACGTGGAGTGGGCGAGAAGCCCAGGCTGCCGCCTGTGGGGACACGGGGCTCCGGGAAGTGCCGGCCGGATGCACTGTCCAAACCGAAGGTATTGACCGAGGGAGGTGTCTCTGCCACGTACGGATCCCGCCCAAGGGTTTGCCCACAGTACCGCATCGATTCGGGGCGGCAGGGTGATACCAATTGTGTACATTGCCAACTAACTCTGGTGTATTTCATCCTACTCAAAGGGTTTTTAAAGAGCTACCGCATTGTCTCTCCCCATCCGGCAGTTTGTTAGTCTTCTGCACAGCAGGTGACGATACTTAGGCAGTCTTTGCTTAGGTCTGGAAACTTACAGTAGTGTATTTTAAATTCACTAACCTTAATGTCATGAGTTTTTATTCTTTTAACTTTGCGTAAAATATTCTTTTACAAAGAATAATTTATTAATACTTTTTTTGTCGGTTAAATAAAAAATCTTACTGGAAATACAAATATATATGCATCTCAGTAGTGTTGTACATGTTAGTCTTCAGTAACAAAAAGACCTCTTTTGTTTAAAAAAATTATAAATTATATTGATCAATTCAGTCTTGACTAAAGCCGGTCATACACTGCTGAGCTGCCAGACTTAGAGCCTGAGACAAAGCAGCCAACTTGCAGGGTTTGGTTTCCTTTTTAAGCCAAGTTTGCTGAATGGCCTGGTCAGTTTGGCACCTGCCACTGTCATCTCAAGGTTTCTCAATAACAGAGCAAAGTAAAAATTAAGTTAGTTATAGCGAGCCTGAATTGCTATTTTTGTTGCGCTGTGGGAAGGAGCAGAAGACCAGTTTTCCTCCTCCTAGTAACTGCTATTGCCACTTTTTTGGGATGGGATAAGACCGGATATCTTGAGCCCTGTCAAAATAGGAACAAGATACAATTGCCCTCTCTGTGACATTTCCCCAGTGTCTGTGGTTCTAGGTAACACACAGTGTTGCTTTGAGATTTTTTTTTTTTTTTTTTTTGCTTTGCCCAAGTTTGCTGCCTGGTTTGCTTGTTCCAAGAGCTGTTACCTAGCCCAAGGTTTTCCCTCTTTTGGAATCCATGTAGAGAATCATGTTCATGATATGAAATGCTGATCAGTTGCCTGCCAACACTTACGAGTTTCTTATCCTACTCTGCTCATTGTTGTGCCTGTCTTCTACAAGATCTGAAAATGCCTCAAGTTTCTAAACCATAAAGTGCTAAACTTTTTTCAGTCATGTGCAGCATGAATTTATTCACTCACTGTCTGTCTTACTATTGTCTGATTTTCCCTAAGACTCACTGAGATCATGTACCATAGGAAATAGTTCTGCTTATAAACAGAGATTCATATCACAAAACTGACAATGATATAGCTATTAAATTCTAGAGTCAAATGACTAACTACCGTGGACTAACATTATTCAGGAGTGAAATGTAGCTGGAAAAGAGACACTGAAGTGGGGAGAGGAGGAAAGTGAAGATACCTATGGGAGCTTCCAACATAGATTAGTTTAGCAGTCACTAACCCAGTAAATCTCAGTAAATCCAGGAGACTTTCTTTCCTTTATGCTTATCACTTAAACAAAAGTTTAAGGCCAGTTAGAAAACTGTCATTTCAAGACCTGCACTTGATACTTGGATGTTTTTGTTATCTTAGAAATACTCCTACAATCAGGAAAACAAACAAAAGTTCTCTGGTTATGGTCCAGACGTTATCTTCTGGTGCTTAAATGAAAATGAGACGCTAATCCTTCTAAGTTAAAACAGCACTTTACAGCTGCTATCATGTTCACTTTTCATCATGGCATTTTTAGGGACAGTCTAAAATAATTTTAATGGAGGCCCAAAACAATCTGACCAAGGGAAAAAAGGAAAATACAGGGTTGAGTGCAATTTAAATTTGAGATAAGTGCCTGTCATTTACATGTCCCAGGTCGGTAAAAATAAGCCATAAATATTTCTATAATATATGATTACTGTATGTTCTTACTATGCTATCAGTTGTCAAAGGGAACTATCTGTCTATCACATGCAGTGCTTGGCTGTAGAAAAATAGTAGTAGTGCTAATTTTGAAAGGCCACATGAAAGTTTGAGTTTGAAGCATTTCCATTAGAATACATAGAAGGAGGTTTAGTGATTATTTGTTTGGGGTTTTTCCCCATTTATTTTTTTGACCTAAATGAAACTGCTGAAGGAGACCAAGTTTGTTTCAGCAAGTTGTTCTGTGCTGCTGTTGCTCAGAACTTCTTCAGCATGTTCCTCCAGAAGGTACAACTTATTATTTCTCTGTAATAATCAGTGAAGCAGGTTACATCCAATATTCACTAGAATAATCTGTGCCCTTAATGTTTCTAAAATGAAGGCTCAGGAACTGAACACATTCAGTATTCCCCTAACAAGTTTTTTTCAGAAATAGAGCCACATTTCTACTGGCTGAGCTTCAAAGAATGTACCTGGAGGAACAGCATCTGGGGTTTGTGAATTTCTATTTCTTTTAGGTATGTGTGTACCTTATTTAAGAGTGCATTCACTAGGAGCTCTGAGTGGAACAGATAAGGAAGCGTGGACATAGAAACTAGCCAGCTGATTCTGTTTCTCATTTTCATGTCTTTAACTTCTGTAGATTTCATTTTATCATTTGTTCCTTTTTTAAAATCAAGAGCTAATGTTCTTGTAAACAGTAGCATAATTTTCTAAACTTAAGGAACTTGTTAAATTACCCCAGTTTCTGAAGTGCTTTTGAGTGCTTTTGATTCTATGAAGAATTTTTATAGTCCGTATAAAACCAGACCTTTATGAAAGGTTCACTTTGAATTGGATGTTTGTTAATCTGTCACCAAAGGTGCTTTTGTGAGTGGCTGTTCCTCTGGGATAAACTTCTAGGAAGTGCAAACAGTTTTGTTCAGTGATTTTTTATTTTTATTTGCCAGTGGAAAAAAGCATCAATTTCCATGGTGGTAGAAGATGAAAATATCATTTACCAAACTGACTGTTTCAGTAACTAATGTTTTAGTAGCACCTACATTGATACTCATGCAAAGAAAACAAAAAGCCCTGTCTAGAATTTTAGATTCAGAAATACCAGTAGTGGAAGTAGTGCTTCTTACAGTTAAGGTATCCTGAAGTATCTTTGTCAGACTTTTGCTAATTTGGTGAGAACAGTTGATCATCAGTGTCATGTTTTTTTCTAAAGTATTCGCTCAGTGTTTTTATTTGCACACCCACCTTCTGATTAAGGGGACCTAAAGTTTGAGGAAGGGATTGTATGCTTTGTTAACAAGGAAAAATAGACAAACTTTTTATGAGACTGCTTCTGGAATTATAGAAGAATTAGATTTAATTGAAGCCAAGTTATGTAGTTAAAAGAGTTTTGATTAGAATAATTCTGAAGCATTTTTTTCCTATTTTTCACATTTTTTAGGATTTTTGTTTTGGTTTGGTTTTAGTGTTTTTACTTATTTTTCTAGGTTTTTATGTTCTATAAGCAATATTGTCAGAAAACATTTGAAACCTGTTTAACATTCAGCTAGAAGAAAAGTAGATTTTAAATTTTTTTTTTTTTTTTAAAACTGAGGTCAAGTATATTGTTGATACTAACCCAAATGAATTTTGTCTCGCATGATTGGAGAGAATTTCTGCTGATTTGGGTTAATGATACTTTCAGTTTTTTATAAAAGATTATTCTCTACAGTGTTGTTCAGATCAAGCTAACAAAAAAACCAGAGTTTTCTACTTGTTGGCTACATTAGCAAGGCTTTCTTGTATGAGTTTTTGCAGACAGTCTGACATCAGAACCAGTGGGTGGCATAATGGAACATAGACTGCACTGAATTCTCACACTGCCCACGTGATGTGGTTTGAAATAGTGTGGCAGCTGCTTTTTGGCACTTTTAGAAGACTTTAGTAGTATATTTTAGTTTTCTGGTTATTTTCTTCCGTAAAAAAAAA
>WEKY01017074.1:0-29192 GCA_013390045.1 Picathartes gymnocephalus | reverse complement strand
CTTCTGAGGCCCATTGATGGAGCCCTAAAATAGGAGTCTCTTCATAGTTCATTTCTGAACTATGGATGTTGCATTGAGAGGAGTTATTCTTATGGTTTTCTTGTCGGTAGTAAGTGCTCTATCCTTTCATCATATACACATATTATCAGTATATGTCAGACTGGCATAGACATCTTTACCTATGAAAGCAGATGTTTACATCCATGCACAAGCACACAAGTCAAAATAGAAACTTCAGTCATTCAGGAATAAACTTGACATTTTACATATAAGAGAGGTCACGAGGGTCTTCTGAAGAAACTAAAAGGTAGGTGGAATGAAAACCCATATATTATGTTTCCTCCTTCTTTTGTATTATAAAAAATAAACTGCTGAGTAAATATAATAATAAAACAGGTAAGGTTCCTGTTTTCCTAATGTCTCAAAAAGTAGTCAGTAGTAATTTACACTTTTAAAATATGCATGCATAAGAGAATATTTTATTTCTATTTTGCTTTTAGATTTCTGTGAGTTCTGAATCAGAGATTCTTTTCAGCCATAATAATAGCCTCATATTTTACAGTAAATTTCTTCAATTAGTCCTTATTAATTAGCAAACATACATTAGGGCTGACAAGCATGAAAAAGTTCTGTTAAAAACATTCCTTAATAAAACCATGACCTTATAAGAAACAATGGTCAGTTTTGCACTTTTCTAGGCATTGTTTTAAAAATTCAAATATATGAAAAAAATGGTTGATGTTCTTAATATTTATATGTAAATCTTTATTCAGATACTTTAAGACACATAAGTATACTGCTCAGATAATAACTAAAGGTTAAAGTCTAATTCTCTAACATTTCTACTCTATTGGAAATGCTCACATAAGTAAAAAAAATGATTCTTTCATTCAAAACTCTTCTTTCTTCTCTTACCTATTGTGTGGGAAATAAAAAATGATCTTGATATTCTATTTTAATGTACAATTTTACATCATCAAAACGTTGTAAAAATAATGCAACAAAGCTCAGTATTTTAGATTAGGGTTCTTCAGTGTAATATTTTCAGATATATTCTGATAAGAAGACTGAACAGTAGGAAGCAGCAATGATATTGCCCCAGAAATATTAGAAATATTGTTTGCCAAATCCATTTGCAACTGAGGCTTTTTTCTTCTTAAACAACAATGCACAAAATAGATATTATTGATTTGACTGATTAATATTTTAAAACACTGTGGAAGTTTTTCTGAAAGGTGTATCCAAATAAGAGGTGAGGAAATTTTTAGTTTAACTCCCAAAGGCATTTGTTGTGCTAGAGAGAGCTAGGAAGACAAAAACAAACCATGGATCTAGTTGGGAGAATGAGGAACAAACTGCATTACAAAGCTGACATGATAAGCTTTGTGAGAGAGAGGGTTGGAGGCATAATCAGACATGATGGTAGTTAATCTTAACGTGAGGACAGAAACACTAAATGCAAAAAAAAATCATCAGAGAGAATAAAAAATGTTTTCATGTCAGAACAAAGTACTGAAGACTGCAAAGTTGTTCCCATTTCTTTACCTGTTCAATTCCTTGCAGTTCTTTTTATGTCTTAAGTTTGAAAATAGTGTTGTCAGATCAGTGAAGCCTTTTGCAGATAGCCAAGCATGATTTTTCTTCCTTCTAAATTTACAGACAGATTTATACTTATTGATTAGGATGCCACATGGTAATTATTTTTAATAACTCAATGCAGAGACTAGTTTCAGGTGTGAATGGCTTCTTTCTTTTCCCTAGGTTGAATCCCTGATGATAAACTGTTCATGTGACAAAAATTTCCTTGATTTTTTTTTTTTTCCCTCTGAAATAAGCTAAGGTAGTTCAATGTGCAGTGACACTCCTGTGTCATTTCCTCAGAGGTCATGAACTCCTTCTTTTCCCAAACCCACCTGTTACAATCTGTAACAGGCTGGTGAAATGAGAATATTTTGCCTGTTAGGTCTGTTACATTCAGAATCCATTAACTTCATCTCATACACTTCCAACCGAAATAGATAGCATGTAGGAAGGCACGTCAGTCTAGTCTAACTTCTTTCTCCAGCAAGAGATACTCCCAGGTCACCACACTAACTCGCTAATTTCTGGTTTAATCCTTCAAGAAAAAAAAATAGGCAGTAAGTGGGGAAGACATGAGAGGAATTTACCAACCACCTAGACGAGTTTAAGAGGGAATTTCATGCTGCATCTTCTAAGTGTGAGAATGAAAATTAATTACAATATCAGAATGTGTGCTCGGGGAATTTTATTGATAAAAATTCTCTACAGCCTATCTTGTATTGTGTTAGTTATCTATAGTTAATTGATTGTTTATTTCTACAAGTGACAAAGTAAAATATTTAGTGTTAAAGACTACAGCTTTCTTGAAGAATAATTAAAGTAGTGCCCTTGTACAAGTTTTTGAAGAAAGATTCATATCTAGATGCTTCAGTAAAAGGAAGAGATGCAAGAAATATAAACCATCTGATATAAACCATCTGAAATATTGGCAGAAAACAATCTGCTTATGAAAGCCACTTAAACAAAAGATCAAAAAGCCTGGATTTTTTATAAGCTTACTATTTTTAGGAAAATAAACAAAAAACCACATCAAAGCAAAGCAATCCAAAAAACAACCAAAAAAGTCCTCTCTGACATCTATGATGAATAGATATCTAAAAGCCAAGTTATAATCTAATATCACGTTTCATAGATGGGAATAAGGGTACTGAATTAAAATGGACCACATCTTAGCAAGATGGATAGAAGTAACTAAAGGTATTATATCATTACAACTTTTTAAAAGAAACTGTGTTTAACAGTACAAATAACTAAATGATCCATGGTGTCCTAGCATGAAAACAAATCCAGAAGTTCTGTATGTAAATTATACAGATCAATTGTTGACATGAAACTGAGGGTACCTTTAGTAAGTGTAACTGTATTCACTGATGAAAGTATGATGTGGTCTGTTCGGGTATCAAATGAGAAGAATGCCTATACTCTTCCCTAGTTTTTAGAAAAAGCCTGAAGCAGAACCAAAACAGGCCCAAGACAACTTTGCTGCAATACTTATACTCTTAAATTCAATATAGGATCAAATTTAAATCTGTAGAGTGAAGGCCTTATGTTCTGTTACTATTATAATCAATAACACAGTAATGCAAATTCTAAATGCTTGTATTAACACAGAGCATATTTTGCTCATGTGCTGCTTCTGTCAACTGCTTTTTCTCAATCTGCTTACTTCTGCTGTGCTGCTATCACACGTGAAATGAAAGTCATGAAGACAGCCAGGTAAATGCTCTTGATGTTGAAATGAAAACAGACCTTAATTTTGAAGCTCAAGTATACCTGGCTTCTACACTTCTTTCCTTTGAGAAAGTTCCAAGTCATGGAAAGAAGGGTAAAGCCTTAAGTTACCACAGATGGGCTGTGTAATACTGTGGTTGTGCTTGCTTAGACAAGTTCTTCCCCTATTGCCTTGGACCAACATTACATGGCTGAGATTAGATTAAAAACTTGTTGCCAGTCAGGTAGAACCTACAGGTAGCTGAGCAACAGATACGTCCATCATTGTAATGTGGATGCAGGATACAGTAATCAATAAGATATTGTTAAATAGGCTGCTCTACTAAACCCAAATAATTGTCACCAGCTAGGAAGACTTTGCCTGTACATAGCTGGAAAACATCACACACTGGGGAAGAAATATCTTCTCCCTTCATTGCTCAGTAGTTCTTAAACATTCCTAATGGTCTTTGGCTACTCCTTGGAAGCCAAGGGATGGTAAAAACCCAAGGGCATTTGTTTAATATTTCCTCTGAAAGGTTTTTTCTTTTATTTAGATTGTGACCTTGCTGTGATTATCTATGCCTATGTCATATACTTGGTTGCTTTGGCAATTGATGGGCACAGAAAAAGATTTCTTTTGTGTTTGGATTGGGTTTGATTTTTTTTTCTTTTTTTTAGCTTAATAAGTACCTTGAAAGGTCTAGTGATATTAAAATAAAAGTTTACATATTACTTTCTGTTTCACATCAGTCCAAATTTCAACACTGTAGATGACAGCCTATCTCGTACAGAAACATCCTTGTTACAAATTGAAGTGTCTAATGGAGCCTTAGTGCACTTTATGTTTAAATGTGGTGCAACTTGATACACCTTTGATCTGTGTACATAAGTACTCAGCAACTAAGAAGTTGAGGCAGATGACATTGGTCAGTTTTCCCTTGTTGACCATTGCCATCACTCCATCATAGAGGGCTACTGGACTGGTCAGGCACAATTTGCCCTTAATGAAGCTGTGCTAGATCTTTTGGATCACCTCCTTGTCTTGCATGTACCTTAGCACTGCCGGGACTTGTTTCAGTGAGCAGCCTCACTATCATGAAACAAGTCATTAACCAGTTGTTTGCTGGGCAGGTGGCACAGAACATGGAAACAAACACATTCTCTGTGATTTAGCTGACTTTGATTTATTAGGTTAATATACCAATCAGGGGACTCCACAATATTGTTAAAAATGGTCAGAAGTAAAGTAGACATTATCAAAGCAAGTGTACCACGGTTAAAATAATTTTGGCAGGCTTAAATTTAAAATAGAGAAATAGTGAAACTATTTGGCGGTTGACTAAAAAGCAAAGTCACTAAATAATTTTCTAAAGAAAATGGCAGATTTTAGAATCATGAAGTGGAGATGTGTAGTATAACGTGGTCTTTTTACCGCAACTTGAGCATTGTATCTAACAAGGTGTAACACTATTTCATGTAAATGTAGATAAAACCTAGACAGTTCTGTTTCCCTAAAGTTTTAAAATAATATTGAATATTTTCATAAGAAAGAAGAAAAATTTCAAAAGTGGTGTCTGAAGCAGAATTTTGGTGATGGTCCTGAAATGGTGGTGGCTTAGCTAAGAAATATTGCTGTAGCCCTTACTAAGGAAAACAACAAGCAGATAAGATAATAGGCAGCTACAGTAATATTGCAACACTTTTACTATCCTAGAGAACATTATGACTGCTGTTCTTGACCTTGGTAATTCTTTTGTTGGTGTTATTTCTCTGGAAAGACAGAAAAATACACATTTCTATCAGCAATCAAAATTTATTCTGTTCTCCCTGTGTAAATCCCTCCAGTTTAGAGTTGGACAAAAATTGCAATATTGAAATATGGGTAAGTAGAAAGGAATTAAACCACTAGAACTGTCAATCTAGCATTTCTCACAGATAATACTCATGAAAAAATACACAAAATTTTAGGAAAGGTACACTTTGGTAATATTTTCAAAATAATTTATGTCTTAAATTTCCATTAATAGAGTGCTTGATATTGAAAGGTTGATTAAACCCCTCTTTGAAGCCTATATAGAGTTAATGCTGATGTTTGTCACGTAATCCTTAATTTTAAAACCTGTTAAGTAATTCTTATCACAATAATTGATTGTTACAATCATAAATCTTAAAATACAGCAAAAGAAAATACAGTTCTTCATATGACTGAAGAATAAACTGTTTTGTTTCAAGGACACAAAAAATAGGTTTTTTTCTATTTTGAACACAATTAAACATCAGATCCATCATATGATTTATTTTTTTCCAATCTTTATTTTGCAGCAAATGTCAGACTAACTTGGTAAACTGCAGGGTAATAGCCTCTTCAGTATTGTTCCTGCTGTCAGATTGAGTGACTTGGCTAGAGGGTTGATGCTTTTAGCTTATGTATTTGATGAGAATGCAAAAGTATTAGTATTGACTTTCCTCCAGAAGCAATCAAAATTGTCTACATTTACCTTCCAAATTTAAAGCTGTCTTCACTAGACTGATCAGTGTATATCAGTATGTAGTAACTGTTAACAAAATGTCCATTTTAAAGACTGTGTTTTAAAATGTCAAAATCTATGAGTCTTATTTACTTGGCACAACACTTTGCTCCTAAAGTAAACCATGAACGGAGTTCTCAGCACTGTTGAAAAATCAAGTCAGTTGGAAGCTGCTGGCTTAGGAATTTCTATTTGTAAATGTAGTTCATATGTCATCAGCTGGAAGTTAGCATCCTTCAGCTGAGACTCTACAAACATGTGCTACTCATATGTTTCACAATGTCTTTGGCAATTGCAGTGCAGCTTCTAGGATCTGGATTGAGGTCCAATGTTACAAGTTGTGGCCATTATATTTTCCCCTTTTCCTTAAAGCGTTATGATGAACACTCACTTCTATGTAAACACCTCTAATTTTTTTACAGTAAAAAGGCACCCAGTATTAGTCAAAAGAATTATTATCATTCAAAGCACAAAGCACAGAGCTCATTGGACTGAAAGTGAATCAAAAAAGGGGAAAAGAATCTTCAAAACAAGCTTACAGAAAGCAAATTGGATTGCTCAGTTAACATTTTTGTACTATAAGCAAGAGTAAAGGAGACATGACAAGGTAAAACTGTTCAACTGGAGCAAAAAAAAAGTTGATATGACCTTCATTTTTCAGTCATTTTTCAAAAAGTCAAATTTTAAGAAATGTTGAATATTGATTAAAAAATTTGGAGAGTTATTTTAACACATCTGGTATTCCTTGAAGTTGTGTTACCTGCAGGATTTTTTAAATGTTTTTCACTGAAACAATCACAATAAAATTAATTCAATTCTGAAAATATGGAACAAGCATCCTGAAACATTTTGATATGAATCATTATAATAACCAGATTTTGTTGAGACATTGTAAAATCTATTATTGTGTTTTGTACTTTTTTTTAAATGGTCCTTTTTGGAAATTTGATTGTATTTTAATTCAAAATATTTAAACATGCTAGTAGAGAAATTCCTTTAAAAAAGTAATAGAGAAGTCACTTTAAATGTATCATTATTCACACTTTTTTTCTGGTGATGAGGTTGTTCAACATTTTATTGAAGGAAATACAGAGAAAATATAAAATTATTTTTCTTCTACACTGCACACATTAATGTTTAAGATTTAGGGTCTGAAACATCAAGAAAGACTGGTCCAACTTGCTCACAAGTGCTTAGCTGTAAGGAAGCTGACTACATAAATCTTACACACAGAACTGTATTGTACTCCATGCCTCTAAGAAAAAGAAAGTAAATTTTTTTCCATCTGTCTTTGAAGGTGATTTTTCACTGGCTTGATAGTCACACTGGTAGGGATGTGATAATATTTGTTTTTATTTTTAAAAATACAGTTGAATAAGGGAAACAAACAAATTTGCATAGTTTAAACTGCACCTCTCATGGTCTTTGTTCTTCCATTTCTTTCCCACTGAACATGGACACGGGCAGAAGTTATCAGAGGTTGGAGACCATTCTTCCCATTGAATTTAGATGTGGCTATGCTGTTTCAGAATGGGTGAGAATTTGAAACAATGGATGTGGGCTGCATTGTGCAAGCCGGTCATCAGACATTCCGTGAACGTTTATTTTACAGATTTACAGATGCAAAACGCAAGTTCTTTGTACTTCAAGAATGGTAGCTCTTAATTCACCTCTATTTGTCGACTGCTGTCGAGAGGAATCCATACTAGCTTTCCAAGTCAGAGGTAAAACCTCTTTCCAAGTCAGAGGTAGAACCACCCCCAGCTGCAGCTCCTGCCGTCACTGATGTGGTCTGATCCTGGTGTGGAATCAGCTTGGTGTGCCTGCTGCTGATCTACTGGGGCCTACCTGCCAGGTCTGCACACTGCAATGAAACTATACAATGTTAGATTTAAAATTTCTGCAAATGGCTGCAAAGGAATTTGTCATATCCTCTGGTTTTGTCTTTTTTTCAGCCTACATTAAGGAAGATGAGTTTTATTCCTCTAACTGTGCCAGAACTGCATTTGGCATTTTGCTTTTTTTCCATTTGCTTAATCCCTCTTTAGGCAGCAAAATCTTCTGATCCTTCCTTTCTGTTTAGACCCTGTCCATTGTCTGCTCCCACTGCAAACAACAGGAGTTTTTCCATTGACTAAAACAGTAGTTGCTTTGTGCTGAAAAACAGATTAATTCTTGCAGAAGATTTTTAAGCAGTTTAGTCCATCAGTCTGTCAGTCAACTTCATGTTTTTGCATTAAATCTAAATTAACTTTTAAGTAATAATAAATATGTGATTTTTAGCTGCTTAATTTTATTTCAAGCTACAATCCGGTTTGTTTTTTTTTTAAATTATAGATAAATTATTTCTCAGAAATGCAAACTGTTCTGGTGAGGTAAACTCTTCAGTCAGTCAAATTTCATCTTTTCTATTTTTTTCCACTAATGGAAATGGTTCATACCCTATAGCGGATGATAATATCTCAGCAAGTATGTAAATCTCACAGTACCTTGACCTATTTGCAAAACTGAAAAGAACAAAATTTGACTAAACATTTGTGGGGACTGACCTTCTTGGGTGCTAGATGTTTATTTTTGTGATGGCAGGTGTAATTATTCCTGAGATACAACCACCAGAAAATTGCCATTTTGCTCTGTGTACGAGAACAGCCTTTACACATTGCAGCTCCTATCATAGTGTGCTAAGCATAATGCCAGAGTTTTACCTGAACCTATATTTGCTTTCAGCTAGGGTTAAGAATACCCATTAACTGTGTCCTCATAAATGATTCCTAGTTATTATTGCCAAAATACAGTGTGGCACAGTAAAAGGAAATGCTATACAGCATGAATATACAGATGGAGTAGCTAAAATGTAGAGAGAACATGTTCAGGATTCTAAATACATTTTTAGAATAAATTCTTCACTGACTTGCTGTAATTTCAGCATGACTACTCTGAATATAAGACAAAGCAGAATTTAGCTGTTAAGTTTAGCCATCAGTGGCTTGATAACAGTAGTCAAAAGGCCTAAATAGAGTTTCACAGAGAAGGTGATGGGGGTGCAACATGGTGAAAGAACAGCACTCTTTGAATTTCACATTAAATCTTGTTTTTACATTCCCTAACTGTAATGCACTAGCTTGAAGCATGGTTCTGAAATCTTCTTCATACACTATATTTCAATTTTCTGCAGACTTTTACTGTAGCTCTCTACCAAAGATCATTATTTTAAGCATTTTTAAGGTTTATGCTTGCAGCTTTGATTTTCTTGGCTGGTTTGAATACATTGTTGTACAGAAGGTTATGAAACCAATGTATGGATAATGTATGTATACACACATAATTCTTGCATAACATTGATAATATTTGTGAAAGAAACAACAGCAAAAGCCAATCTTTGTCTCCATCCTAAAGAAAAAATCAAGAAGCAAAACCTTCATTAGCAAAACTGACATTAAAGTTCTATGTCTATTTTCTTTTATCTAGTACGACTCATTCTGTGTGTCCCCTTTCTTACCTCTTCCTGTTTACAATTTTAGTGTCCTTTTCAGAAATTTCCAATATTATATTTACTAAGCTAAATAAATACTAGAAGAATGGAACTTAGAGGCAATATAACAATTTTGTGGCCTTTCTAGGAAAGGATGCATGCAGTTAACAATCAAATTTTCAACACTCAATGCATTGGAAGTGTCCAAGTAGAACCTACACAATTATAATCCAGCCCTATCTTACACAGCTTTACCCACTAGCTGCTCAGACTGTTACCTTTGTAAAGCAGATGACTAACTCTGGGTGAATTTTTCTTCAAGCCTGCAACAGATGTCATTGCAATCAACCATGTCAGAGCTTAGATCAGGCTGACCAAGCACAGAGAGCCTTGTGCATCACCACTAGATTTATATATACATGCCAGTTATTTGAAAATTGGACAAAGCTTATCCTTAAAATACTTTCTACTTTGTTTCTCAAAAACTTTAAAATTCTACATTAAAATATTTGAATTACTCTTCCGTATTTGTTGCAGGAAGAAATCAATCTGAAAGCACTGCTCAAACAAAAAAGACCTGGACTACATCTGTTCTGTATTTATACATATATCAACCTTAATCGATTAGATTACTACTGTAATTAAATTACTACACAGAGAAGCATGGATGGGTTTTACTGTGCAACTGTTGCCAGATTTACATTCTTCTCAATCAATTGGGACAAAAGCTAAAGGAAAATAGTCACTGAGGTATCAATAAAATTAGGCATTATATAATGGGAAGGTAAGAGAGATTAGTTTGAAAATACCTAACTTATAAGTAAATCGGCAGCTTATGCCCACAATCTACTTTAAAGCAAAACAAAACATGAAACAAAACAAAACAAAAACAAAAGGAAAACAAAACAAAGAACAACCAAGCAAACAAACCAACGCCAAAACTGAGACTGTAGACCCGTGCAGGGAAACGTATTCATCTGATACGTGACACCTTACCGAAGTCTAAACACAGGATGAAACTGCTATAAAAAAAAAAGCCAGACCCCAGACCATCCAGGACAGGAACACAGCAAGTAATTGAAGCAATTGTTCTGCTTGGTCCATGGGACTCATCACAAATGAACAGGAGAGGCTTGGCACTTATTTGACATGAATGTGGAATGTCTGAGTAAAATATCGTGGTGAGACTCACAAAGATTAACAGAGAAAAACACAAAGTTCTGCACCCACCTAGGAATAACCCAATGCACAAGTACATACTGGAGCCAGCCAGTTGGAAAGTTCAGAAAAGGCTGTGCTGTTCTTGATGGGCAGCAAGTTGAACCTAAGTAAGCCAGGTACACTTATGATAAAGAAGGCCAAGAGCACCCTGTGGTCACTCAGCAACCATGCAGACAGCAGCTGCAGGGGAGTGATTCTTCCTCTCACTACTGGTGAGAGCCCACCAGAGTTCTGTGTCCAGTTCTGGCCTCCCCAGCAGAAAAGACATGGAGAGGCTGGAACAAGGCAAGCAAGAAATCACGAAGATGATTGAGGGACTGGAACATCTTTCATAACAAAAGCAATAGAAGAGTCAACACCGCTTAGTCCAAAGAGGAGAAAGTTCAAGAAGAATCTCATGAATGTATAAAAATATCTGATAAGGGGAAGCCAAAATCAGAAGCCGGACTCCTCTCAGTGGTAATCAATGAGAGAAGAAAGTGCAACTGGGAGAAATAAAAATATCAACATTTCCATTTAATTTTTTTTTTCTTTTTTTTTATTTGTGAGACATTTACACACTAGGACATGTTGTCCAGGCAAGTTGTGGAAGGTTTATACTTAGAGAAATTCAGAAACTAACTCAACACAACCCTGAGCAATATATCACAATTGAGTCTGCTCTGGGCAGTGGGGCTGGACTCTGGGATCTCCAGAGAAACCTTGCAGCTTCAAAGATTTTGTGATTCCATGACAAGAAATAAAAATATATTTTTATCTCAAATAGGAACTATTCACTCACTTTGCCCATCTTGCTTAGGAAATAAATTTAGGTTATACATCAGAGCGTGGTGTGGTCTGGCCCTTCCACAAAATCCTCAATGACAGTATTCCATAAATAATATTTCCAGAAGTTTTATTTTAGAATAAAGCTTCTTTTTCTATATAAAAGTTTTGTTTTCTTAAACTGTTTCCTTAAGAATTCTCTTCATTTTGAAGCCATGCCTGGAGGAATGTGAAGTTTAATAATTCTTGCAAAACTGCATGGCAGATTATATTGCTTATGAAATTCAATTACTAATAAATAAAATAAGCTTCTGATTTGCACCCAATTTATACCCCTGTCTAGTACAGGACTTTAAAAATTTGTTTTGTTTACAGAAATAGTAGCAGAGTGCCTCCAAACCACAAACCCGTGAAGGCTGAGTTTAGCTGTACAGGGAGCTCTTGTGCATTGTACCAGTTTTGCAAAAGTATTGACAACAGCATAAGAAATGCGAGCCTATTAATCACAGGGCTTCCATGCGAATTGAATCCATTTATACAAATTCAGGGCTTTTGTTTTCCAATAAAAATAAAAGTTAATCATATAATGTTTTGTTTCAACATAGGAATTGATGCAAATCTACAAAAATATACAGGAAATGCTCTCTCTTCCAAATGTTGGTATGTCTTTCTATCTGTACCCTACTAAGTGACCATTGGCTGCAAGTCTTGTGTACAAGTCCTCAAGTGAGGACCAACCCTTGTTAATATTGGCAGGTTATCCATACAACACCGATGACATTCCCCAAAAGAAGAAAAAAATAATTTGAATATACTCAGAGTTGGAGATCCAGAAACAAAATGATAGAGATAAAAGGAAAGACTGAAAGCAACGCTTCAAACCTCTTTCAAACTTAATTTCTGTGATCTTATTTTTCTTATCCCACTTATCACACTGTCGTTTCATCTACTCCCACTGACAAACCAAACAGTGGTATTTTTAATATCAGGAACAGGTTTGTCTGCTTTCTCAATTGTCTGAGTATATCATAGCAAGTGTTGTTCTCTTTATTTTCACTTTAAAAATATTTCCCTCACGTTGGTCTTGGGAAATCTCAGATATGGGTATATGGTCCTAGAAATTTCCGTAATTATTTCTCAGTGGATTCTTGGAAACTTGGCATGAAAAATCCTCTAAACCCCATTATGGATCCACACTGTGGTCATTTATTCTGTTTAGGAATAAAAATTTATTTCCTGCTTATTACTATTTCACTTGAATTATTCACACATATTTTGACATTTTAGAAATCTGTCTTTACTATAATTCACAGAGATCAGTCATGTTTTGAGCAGCCATGTCTCAGTTGATGGTGATATCTTTGTTAGTGATTAAATTTATACTGCTTTCTTTTACCTTAGATAGAATTAGGTTGCTATAATCGTTATATTTCAGATTTATGTTTAATTTCCATAATTTTTGTAATAAATGAAAGAAATGTTTACAAGAAAATTAAGAACTATATTCATTGCTATTACACATATAGAATTTTTTTTTTATATTGGACCACTTGAAATAAAAAACCCCAAACCAATAAAACAGAAACTTATATTTGTCGATAAACCTGTGAATATAGTTACAAGAACCTATCTACCAACTTTGATTTGCTGTAGGGTTTTCCTTTGAAAGATGTATTTTGCTTCAGAGCTGTGTAAAAGAAAGCAAAAAAAGAAAATGTGTTCACTTTTAAAACTGTCATGGAAAATATTATAAGTCATGGGATGTAAAAGGAGCCATGCAAAGTATTTTGTATAAAAGCTAAATGCATACTATTAAAATTTTGTTTCAAATGTTGAGAAAGCTGGAATTTACTGGATTTATCAACCGACATTTGCAATTTCCTCCTTCTTTTATGAGTAGTATTTTCATAATTGCTGTTTTGCTTCTCCCTGCTCATGAAATTGGGTGATTCTCCCCTCGTAACTGAACTCTATTGGATACTTTCTATCTACCTCTTTTCTTATTTTGAACAGAATGTATCAGATCATTTCCTTCCCCAGTTTAAAGAAGCTGGGCTGACAAAACAGTATTCACACTATCTTACACAAAAAAAGACCCCAAAACTCTTTAAAGCATAGGGTAGGCAACAATTGAGTCTTCAGAAAGACTTTGAATCTAAAGGTGAGTTCACATGCTCAGCCTATATAGAGGACAGAATATTGTGGGAGACTAAATCAAGAATTTGAAGCTAAGAAAGAAACCTCTAATATTTTGGGTTTAATTAGGAGTGGGTTTTGTCTATGGTTTTTTATTAAGTGCAAATTACAGTTATTTCCATTCTGAAACGTTTTTGTTTCAGAATGCAAAATATTCTTATGCTGCAGTACTGAGCAGAGATAATATTGTTAACATGGTCAACAGAAGAAAACCTTTCTGGGTGATTAAAAATCAGATATTCCTAAGGCACTGAACCTGTATGAAAAATAGTAATTAATATTTACATTGAGTTTCTCCCTACTGGATTGTGTTTTTCACTACTTTTACCACATTAGATTTAAAAGAAAAATAAATAGGACAACCATATGCTTATTAATTTTAGCCTTTATTTCCTTGGTTTATACACACAATGTGATGAGGTATATCAATATGTTAATAGACAGCAAGAAGCATTCAGAAAAATAACTTTCTTAGTGAAAAATTTCCATGTATGAAGAAAATTTTATTTTTCCCATTTTAAAATGAGCCTTTTTTGTTTTAATTATTTTTACCATTAAAAAAAAAACCACCTTTTTTTTTAATTCTGTTTGAATAATATGTGGATTACGAGTGATAACCTACTGAGAGAAAAACATGCCAGTTCGTTGAAAAACAGAGAAATTGGGAAATTCTTTATTTTTTTTTTTAATTGAGCTAATTTCTATAACTGGAAAGTCAATGAAGCAGAAACATTTCCTCAGAAGTGGCTTTAAGTAACTTTTCTGTCTTCTGGACAGCAATCATGTGAATGAGCACTGAATATACATGACCAGTATCACATTACAGTATGTAAACAGAGGTATGATCAGCATCTGAAAAAATCAAAATCTGTTGGAAAAAGATATTGAAAAAATGCAAATGTATTGATTCTCATAAAATACAAGATGAAAGTAGTTCTATTTTGAGCAATTTCATTGCAGTTTCCATTATATTTTATATATAGTAAATCAAATGTACAAAATTTTTCTTAAGAGAATATATGCAGAAATCAAGGCAGAATCATAATTTTACCAAAAAAAAAAAAAAAAGGTAAAATAAAACTCCTTAACACCAATGTAGCATTAAGAAGTAGGCATTCTGTCTTCATCCAGATCCACAATTAAATGATTTTTTATTTGAGCTTGGCACGGTTTGCCACTCTAAGGCTTTTTATATCTCTGTGTTGTTTCTGTATATGTGATATAGAATATTAAGACTGTGTGTTTTATAGCAACTCTGATAAGCAACTTCCTTTCTACTTTCCTAGTAAGACCTTCAAACCGCCTCACAGCTTTCTATTGGATTGAAATAGAACAAAAAGATGTTTTCAGAAACATAGAAAGATCACACATGTTAGCCCTCCAGAAATGGGGAACTTCATACACAGTCTCCTCGGGGAAACATTCTCATTTAGTTAATGTCATTTTTAGTGAATCAGAAACAATTCAGAAAGCAAACACAAACTGTTTAAAACATTATCACTCTTGAGAAAAAGCAGTTACTGGAGCTTTGCTAAGTGTGGATTTGGAACAACTTTCCCCTTTGCTTTTTGTTGAAATTTATGTCAATTTATATGTTCATAATCAAGATAAAATGTTCTTTCATATGTTTTGAGACATGACAGGTATCTGGAAGGTACTGCATTTTGGACAATCATTTCAACAAAATAGTGGTAGTACCTACACCCGGGTTGATGGAGTTGACATTGTGTCGTGGTTTGACACTGGCCCAATGCCAGGCACCCACGAGAGTCACTCGCTCACCCTCCCCTGCCACAGCTGGGCAGAGGAGAGGGGGGAAAAAGGTAAAGAACGCTTCATGAGTTAGATAACGACAGGAAGAAACACTTCACAGGCCAAACAGGCTCAGCATAAGGTTGCAAAGTGAAATTTATTACTAACAGAATCAGAGGAAGATAATGAGAAATAAAACAAGCCCTTAAAACACCTTTTCCCCCCAGCCCCTCCCTCCTTCCCACTGACAGCGCGGGAGACAGGCCATGGGGGTTTGGTCAGCTCATCACCGAGATTTCCTTCCGCGGCTCTGCGAGAGGAGTCCTTCCCCTGTGACGCCGTGGGGTCCCTCCCACGGGAGACAGTTCTCCGTAAACATCTCCGGCGTGGCTCCACTTCTNGGCATCCACCCGCTCCGGCATGGGCACCTGCTCCAGGGCTGCGGGTGGATCTCTCCATCCCCCGTGGATCCCCAGGGCTGTGGGTGGATCTCTGCATCCCCCGTGGATCCCCAGGGGCTGCAGGGGCACAGCTGCTTCACCATGGCCCTCACCACAGCCTGCAGAGCAATCTCGGCTCTGGCACCTGGAGCACCTCCTGCCCCTCTTTCCCCACTGACCTTGGCATCCCCATGTTGTTTCCCTCACATGTTGTCACCTCCTGCTTTTCTCTGACTAGAAACAAAACTGTGTGACTTTGTTTTGATTTTCTTCTTCAATATGTCATCACAGAGCCGTTACCAGCCTCTCTCATTGGCCCAGCCTTGGCCAGCAGCTTGTCCACCTTCAGAGCCATCAGGGACTGGCTCTGCTGGACATGGTGGAAGCTTCCAGCAGCTTCTCACAGGAGCCACCTCTGTGGCCCCCCTGCTACCAAAAACCCAGCCGTGCAAAACCAATACACATTTCTTCCCTACTGAAACATAAAAATCCCTCAGAAAATTGTATTAAATTAGTTGGATATAAGACAACTTGAAAGAAGTGATTAGGGGCAAAGAAGAAAGGCTTATCTGTTGAGGAAGAATAATTGGAAATGCAGAAGATACAGAAACTTGATAAGAATCCAGGATTCCTTATGGTTTATCTGACTATATTTCTGATGTTTGTTTATCATTAATTTTCCTGGAAAAACACTTGTCTAACAATTTATTTTTTTCATCCAGAGATGAGAGAGCAATGTCAATCCAAACTAGCTGTGCACAAGTGTCACTCAAGCACTGAAGCAGATAAAAGAGGTTATGTGAAACCACATTCCTTCCCCAAACACAAGGGTTCCTTTCTTTCATCTGACTAGCCTTGAAATATTTCATTCAACATTATTTGATGGTACTCTTTTTTGTCTTCAGCTCTGTAAGCTCCAGAAGTACAGGCTTAAGTTTTGGATTTCAAAGGTTTGCTGTAAATTTATTTTTCATCTTTCTTCTCTCCTATCCAAAACCAGTTATCTTTCCTGTATGAGTGGTGGTGTTGCAAAAATAGGAGAATTAGGAGGATACTTTGAAAGTTTTGCCTTACACTTAAATTTTATGCTAGCAGCGACAGGTTTATGAGGATTGGCACAAGTACTCTGGATGCCTAGGGCATGTTGTCATGTGACAGTGGGAGGGTGACACTGGGACCACAAGAAAAACAGCTCAAATATTATCATTGAAGTCATTATGATTTTTAAAAAGAGGTGGAGGAAAAAAGTGGGTGCCCTGAACTTACAAGAAATGTCAGACAACTAGAGATTTTGAGAAGATGATACATAAACAGAGCCCTGAGACAAAAAGTGATCTAGTTCAAAGCTGAGCCTGTAGTGTTTTCCTGCCATAAAAGCTAAGCCTTTATATTGCCAAATATGTTAAAACCAACATTAATTTCTTTCATATAGATTAAAAAAACATATCAATGTCACAACTGTCAGTGGCAATTTCAAAAAGTTTACCTTCAAGTCTCATACTCTTGACTTTTTCATAGATTAGGAATTTACCTACCAGTGATTTAAGCTTGACTGCGCTCTCTCTGTCACTGTCTATTATTCTCTACTGTCCAAGGAATATTTTGACAGAGGTCAGAATATCACTCTCAGTTTGTGTGTGTATGTTTTTGTCCCTTCCTAAATGTTTTCTTACAATTCTTTCTTAAAAATATTTTCTTCTCATTTGCTTTGCTTTATTTTTTCATCTAGGGCAAGTTTATGATTATCTTATTTCACAATAAAATTTGAATTTATGCATTTCCAGGGAGAAAAAAAAGTTTATTATTGTCAAAGTGAGAAAGTAGAGAAGCAAAATGAGACACTGAGCAATGATCTTCTTAAAGGTTTTGCCTAAAAAGAATTTGCTGTTCTAGTTTTTTTGGGTTGTTTTGTTTTGTTTTGTTTTGTTTTGTTTTGTTTTTTTGTAGGGCATAGACATTGGATCATCCTGAGCACAAACTACAAAAGAGATTTTCAAAAATGGGATGCTTAATGTTGAACTCAAAATTATTCTCCAAAGAGTTTTAAGTGTCCATATTTTTAAAATTTAGAATTACTTCTTTTTTTTTTTTTCTCAAAGTATTCAATAAAAAAACTCCTTTTTATTAAATATCAAAACCAGCATCAAGCCTGACAGAGTTCAGAAGTGTTTGGACAATCCTTTCAGGCACATGACGTGACTCTTGGGGATGGTGGTGTGCAAAGCCAGGAGTTGGACTTGATGATCCTTGAGGATCTCTTCCAACTCAGTCTCTTCTGTGACTCTGTAACTCTGTGTAAAAAAAACCATAAAAAATATTCTTATGAAATATTCTCACTCTGCATAAAATACGGTTTTCCTTGGATACTTTTTCTTTAAAAAATTCAAAGTACTTGTTTGTCTCTGCACTTTTGACTGATTTGCATTTAATAAATCCATTTTTTGATTAACAACGTAAAATATAATTTAATAAGCCAAAGGAAGGAGTCCTGATGTGTGTTAATAGAATGAAACTGAAAACACTGGCATTAAAAGTTTAAACTATACACAGGTGTATTGAGTTTAGAAGAATTCGTGCTTGAAAATCATAGAAAAAGGGGCCTCTGATGACCTTTATGATGACCTCAGAGAGTTGACATCAAGCTCAGTGGTGCAGTTTATGTGCCTGAAGAACAGGATGCCATCCAGAGTGCCCTGGACCAGCTCAAGAAGTGGGCCCTTGCAAACTTCATGAGGTTCAACAAAGACAAGTGCTGGTGCTGCATCTATGTCAGTCAGGGCAACCCCTGGGGTCAGTCCAGGGTGGGGGACGAACAGATCGAGAGCAGCCCTGCCAAGAAGGACCTGGGGGTGCTGCTGGATGAGAGGCTGGACATGACTCGGCCACCTGCACTTGCAGCCCTGAAAGCCAAACATGTCCTGGGCTCCATCAAATCAGTGTGGCCAGCAGGGCAAGAGAGAGGATTCTGCCCCTCTGCTCTGCTTGCATGGTACCTCACATGGGGAGCTGCATCCAGCTCTGGGCACCCAGCACAGGACATGTTGGAGAGAGTCCACAAGGTCCACGAAAATGATTAGAGGGGCTGAAGCGCCTCTCCTGTGAGGAAAGGCTGGCAAGATTGGGATTGTTCAGCCTGGAGAAGAGGAGGCTCTGAGGTGACCTAATTTCAGCCTTCCAGTACCAGAAGGGAACCTACAAGAGAGATGAAGAGAGACTTTTTTAAAAGGGCATGTAATGAGAGGACAAGGGGGAATGGCTTAAAAATAAAAGAGAGTAAGTTTGCATTAGGAATTAGGTAAAAATTCTTTACTGTGAGGATAGTGATGACACACTGGACCAGGTTACCCAGAGAAGCTGGGTGTCCCATCCCTGTAAGTGTTCAAGGCCAGACTGGTCGAGGTGCTGAACAACCTGCTCTAGTGGAATGTGTCTCTTCCCATGGCAGGTGTGTTGGAACATTCTGACCTTTAAGTCCCTTCTTACCCAAACAGTTGCATGATTCTGTAATTCTGTCTAGGATGGGAAAAGATCACCTGAATCATTCAGTCAACGTACTGTAACTATCTCTAGCAGGGCACCTCACTCCCCCACTAGAGCTTATCTGTTGTTTGTTAACCGGTCAGATAACTTAGACAGGACAAACTGTCTTGTAGTGAGTTTTTTTGGCACCATGGGGTTAACACTGGTCTGGCATCTACAAACTGTCAATAAGTATCTTATTGTTGAAGTGAGAACTTGAAAGACAAGCTGGATTTTGACTGACTGACATCCATCCATTTTACAGCTATGAAAGTTACACTAAACTTTCACAAAGCAGAAATCTTGTATAGATTTTCCTGGAAATATGTGGAGTTTCTCCCACAAGTCAGAACACCTGCTTCATGTTTATTCCCCAGGGTTTAAGTGAAGGAATCTGTGTACATTATTGTCCTTTTGGTGGTAAGTTACATTTGACTCCTAATCATTTCTATTTCTTTTGCTAGCTTTAATGTAGGTACCTTGATGAAGTGTGCTGGTTTACGTTACGCTGTAATCCTCAGTAGTTCTTTAGTTTTATACTGTGTAGTAAGTAATTCTGATTATGATCTTCCACCTATTATCACTTGTTTGTTTAATAAATAAATCATTTTATAAATAAATCTGATTTGACATCATGAGAATTTGCAGACCAGGGTGATTTGTTAAATTTAAACTATTGCCAAAATTTGAGGCTAAGGCTGGGCTTTTCTGAAGCTTCCAATCACCCTGTGATGCTGTCAATCCTGCTACCTGTAAGTAAAGTACAGTAGCTAGAACAAGAAATCACACTGTAGGGGTGAATATATCATTATCAAGAAAGTTCACTGCTGCATGCAGAAAACTAGTTAGGATTAGGATACTTCATATGTTGTTTATTTCTTTATATAACGTATAGGTGATCTGCAATCATCTCTTAGCAGAAAAATTCAACAGATTGTATCTATACTTTGAATAAACAAGTCATGAAGAGTAGCTGTTAAAGATGCTCCTGGATGCAGAGGGAAGAATTGGGTATTTCTTATTTTAGAGGGGACTTTTTAATCCAACAATTATCATTACAATACCTGGAAACATTGTAAAGGTAAGACACCTTAAGTGCACATTTTAGAATCTTCTTTTTATCCCACTCTAAATTTCTCATCTCATGCAATTTTCAAACTTTAACTAGGAATGTTAAAAAGAACATAATCTTTTCAACAAAATGTGGGAAAACTCCTAGCAAAGGACTTAGAACCCTGAGACCACCTCACCCTTTCTTAATTTCCACTTGAGTTAACCTTACACCATCAGAAAGGACATGTGAGCATAACAAGGTAGAAAAAGGGCTAGGGTGTTTTCTATTAAAAAAAAAAAAAGGTATTACTAATGAGACTTTAATAATTAGATAAGTAAGAGTAGAAGTGTTTGTGTAATTTTAAGTGACCTACTATTACTAGTTGCTGTATTTCATTTTACAGTTGGAAAACAATGTTACAAGTACCAGATACTCTCTTTTTATAAGGATCTGCCAGTATGGACACGTTAGAAAAACGTGACTGACTCTACACAAAGAAACTGATGATCCAGAGTTAGGTATCTTTGCTACATAGTGAAAAAGGACCCACATTAGCTTGGGTCCTCTCAAGAAACAGGAGTTTTCTAGACTGAGGCCATTTCCTCCCAAGGCTCCAGGACAGGCTCTACAATGCAGCTAAAGCAACAGGAGATTTAAAATGCTTATAATTCGGCTACTGTTAATGTGTCTGTGAAGGTCTGTGAAAAATGCATTCAAGTCCAGTAAAATACTTCCATACAGTTACATTGCTAAACACAGAGTCAAATGGTGGTGCAGGGTAATAAGAACAACACTGTAATTTGAGGACAAATACCTGGATGAGGGTTGTTTTGAATAGAAAAGTGTGTTGAAAAACAAAAATAGGAGGTCCTATTTTAAACTTTTTTATCTCATGTTTTGGAAGCAAGGAAGAGTTGAGTGGTGTCATTCAGCTAATCTGTGGTTAATTTGCATTTGTAATTGTCTCCTAAACCTCTAAAAATCATTACGAAGTTTGAATACTAGAAGATATAGTGAATATTTTTATTGCTTGAGAATGCAAAAAGGATATTTGTGATAGAAAAACTCTAACACTCTGGGATTCTGTTTGACAGTTGAAGCTGTCACTGCCACAGCAATGAAATTACAGTAATTTACAATATTGCATTTTGAGAACTTCTCATCTATTTTACTGTAACACCCACTCAGCTGCTCAGTCACTCACCCTCTTTTGAGAGGCAGATGGCACGAATAAAGAGAACAAGAACATGAAAGCCCATTGAGATAAGGACAGTGAAGTTGCTTGCAGAATTGACTTTGGCTAAATTAATTTTTTATTGCCTATTCAGGGAAGGTTCAGATGGGCAAACACTGGAACAGGCTTCCTAGAGAGATGTTCAATGCTCCAAGGTTGTCAGTGTTTAAGATGCATTTGGACAATGCCCCTAATAGCATGCTTTAATTTTTGGACAGCCCTGAAACAGTCAGGGATGATGTGGTCAGATAATAGTTGTACATCATTTTGAAGTGAAAAGATTTGATTCTATTCGATTCGATTCGATTCGATTCTATTCTATTCTATTCTATTCTATTCTATAGACTAATGTACCAAGAAAAAAGATATAAATTTTAAAAAATCTTTCTTCCACCTTGCCTCTAAGCTCAACTTCACTCCTTTGATACCCATTACTCTCCCTAAGGGCCGCAGATGGTATGGAGAGGTTATGGTCAGTACTCAGTGGTTACTCTCTTGTACTTCTTTCTTTCCACACTTTTCCTCTCCTCTCTCTCTTCCATGGGCCAAGGGGGGAACTATCAGCCTTGGTGCACGCGGCATCTCTTTCTCCTCCTTGGACCGTGGTATTCCCTCTGCCATTTCCTACGTTTCCCTCTTTTTTCTGATGTATTTGAGGTTTCTTGAAAATGCCAGCACAGAGGTGCTGACAGCTTGGCGGGTGAGATCAGCTGTGTCCTGTGCTAGGCCTTTGTCTGGCACCAGGTAACCCCTGACCCCTTCTCAAAGCAGCCATCCCTGCAACCAAAACCTTGCCATGGACAGCCAATCCTCATCTAAATTCTCTTCCATAAAATGACAACTATATACAGTTAAAACACTTACTTACATCTCAGAGCCCATATTTCAGTTGAGATTCAGAAAGTAAATTTTATATTCAGAAAATATAGAGGGTAAAAAATATAATACCTAAAGATAGGATGAAATAATTTAATGGAGAGTAGAATTATAACTATACATCTTATAATCTCCCTTTAACAGAAACAAGTGCAGCTGTAAGTTTCCCATGACTTCTGTAATTTCTGTCTTTCCTATATATACAAAACATGTGATGTACAATTGCCATTTTATTTTACTTTGGCAATGTCTAGAGATATTCTTGAGGATAATCCTCCATTTTAGATAATTTCATAATGTTTGTTGTCCCATGTGGCAATAAGGTCACCCATTCCAGTCAGGAACTGGAGGAGGAGAGTGTGGTGTGGCTAGAAGGGACCCTTTATTTTCAAGGCAGAGGATAATAGTGGTCTGGTATAATGCTCCCATTATTCAAGAATTATTATTTCTAGTCGGTTGGAGTATAGTCAACTTGAATACACCCATCTGGTATTAGAACATATCAGAAACTTAATTTAGTTTTAGATTAGCTCTTAAAATCTTATGCAATTATTAAGATGTGGACAGAGTCTGTAGGACCTTGAGTATAACACTGTTCCTCAAACCTCCATCATGTTATTTTGATAAATATGTAATGCAGCATTAGCTGAAATAAAACGTGCAAAGCACATTTCATTCAGAGTATCTGCTAGAACAAATAGTGAAACAAAACACCTGAAAAATTTATTCAGACATTCATTGAATTATTAGGAGGTACAGGTTTTCAGAATTAAGAGTAAGTAGAAGAATACATATTTTCTTCTTTGGTATATTTCAAGACCCATATGAATTCATATTGCTTCTTCAGTGGGATATATATCAATGCAAATGCATTAGGAAATTTTGTTATAATATAGTGAGATGACAATTTTTTAAAAATGTGAATATATATTCATCAGATGACTTACTGTGAGACAGTATTTGTAAACAAGATTTTAAAAATGACTAAAAAATGTTTATATTAGTTAATATTAATTTTAAACTATTATCAGAAAATAACATTATAGAATGAAATTACCATATGTGTTGCATTACACCCCTCGTGAGAACCCAGATTTACTTTGAAAAATGTATCTGGTTTGGATTCAGAAAGTAATTAATATAAAATTGAACTAATAGATATTAATAAGACTCTATCTAATATAGGAAAACCTGAGAGTAGTAGTTATGAACAGTAGCAAAAAAAATTTATTCGCATCCTTTTGTCTACTGGCATAATTCAGCTTATAAAGCAATAAAAAAAAAAAGCACGTGTCCCGTTATCATATTTTGGTCTGTGAAGAGTACAGTTTCCACTAAGTGTTTATCATTGGCTGAATAACATAAAAAGAACTTCAATACTAAAACATGACTAAAGAATTCCTGAAAGATACTAAAGCACCACATATTTAAATGTGTTATGCAAATTGGGGCATGCTTTCCACGATGTTCTTTAGGTTTCCAGAGTGAAGCTTGATTCAGAAGCTGGTAGGGTTAGTGGGTCTCACTTACTGTAGTTCTTTGGTGTTTATTTTCTAAAATATATTTACAATAAGGCAAATTGCTTATACAAAGTACAAGGTTTTTATGTTCTTTCTCCATTTTCTCATTACTCCTAACTGTAGCCACTGCTTGATGCTATGTTTTAAGTCATTATGTTCCATGAGTTCTCAGAGAGTTTCTAGCAAAGTTGAAGATCAGTAAATAACAAGCAAAACTCTGGTTTCAAATAATTCAATGAGTCTTCATTGTTATTGACCACAGTCTTGAGGGGCTTACCTCCTTTATGCTACCAGCCTCCATTTCCCTTGAATAGAGTGCCAGGGAAATGGTGAAAATACAAGTTCCATTGCAACTTAAAGCCTTATGAAGATACAGATTTCACTTTGAGCTGGGGAGGCCATGAAGACATTTTTGTGTACTTTAGAATGAATAAAGCTCAGCCTAATTTCCATTGCCTTCAGCGTTGCATAGAATTCACCATATATTTATACTTTAATAAAAAGTGTTAGAATTACATTCAACATAAGTAGCAGTGAAAATTTCTGTCTACATAGTGTCTACATAGTGGTCGATATTAGCATTTTCATGGTTTTCTCTTTCTTAAGCAGAAAGAGAGATTGCAAGTTGGAGAAGGAAAGAAGTTGCTTTTGTTGAACATACAAAAAAGTTATCAGTGAAGATCTTATTTCATGTCCTTTGACTTTGATATTATCACATCTGAGAAGGATCAGAAGAAGCTACTTTTGGTGCAATAGGAATAAATCTTGATAATTTTCTTGTTTGTTACCTGTTTGTATTTTTGTATATTATAAAATCCCCCCAAAACCAGAATGATTGTAAAGTGGCTTGTGAGACATTTTCAAGCCTGTAATTCATAAACACATTTATCTGTCTATTGATAAGACCATTCTAGATGAGAGTTCCTGAAGGGGAGTAAACTTGTGTCAGTGAGAAAAAATACAGTGTTGATGCACAAAATACTGCAAGATAAATGGGTACAATTTTTTTTTTTTTTCTAGATAAAGGGAGCTAATATTGATGCTGACAAAATCATATGCTTCTAATATCAATAGAACTTTATTTACCTTCCTAGGAGTTACTTCTGATCTAAATGAGCAGGCAGTACGGTGGACTGAAAACTGGCTCAACGATTTTCAGAGCAGCACAGAGGCTACTGACGAACGGCTAAAAGACTGGTTAGAGACGAGTCACCAGTGGTGTGTACCTCCTGGCTCAATACTGATCTACTGTTTAACACCTTTGTTAGTGAGGGGCAGAGTATACCCTCAGGCAGTTTGCTGACTACACCAAACTGGGAGGAGTGGCTGATACACCAGAGGATCATGCTGCCATCCAGAAGGACTCTGAAACGATGGAAAATGGGCCAACAGGAACTTCATGAAATTCAAAAGGTGAAGTGCAAAATTCTGCACCTAGGAGATAACAAACCCACATGACAATATACACTGGGGACCACACAGCTGGAAAGGAGCTTCTCAGAAAAGGGCCTGGGAGACCAAATTCATCGTGATCTGAAGGAAGAGTGCAAAGCAGAGTCAGGCCCTTTTCAGTGGTGTCCAGTGACAGGACCAGAATGAGTGGGCACAAACAGAAACATGGGATACTTCTTCTGAACATCATTAAACATTGGTAACTGTAAACATGATGGGGCACTGGAAAAGGTTGTCCAGAGACACTGTTGGTCCCTGGAGATATTCAAGAGCCATCTGAACTTTGTCCTGGGCAATTATCTCTGGGTGGCCCTCCCTGAGCAGGGAGGATTTTTTGACCAAATGAACTGCAGTGCACTTCCAACCTCAACCTTTCTATGATTCTGTGTTTCTAAAGTTATATTTATGTGGGCAAGACAAGACTATATAAATGTTTGTATTAAATTATTGTTGTAACAAGTACATCTAAAAAATTCCTTAAAATAGCACAATGCTACTCATCCTTATGGGTGAATTTTTTCCCCAAATAACTAAAGAATGTTCCTTTAGAGAACAAAGATTTAAAATGGAAAGACGAAAAATTCTGAGGTACATTGCTATTTTTTGGCCATGTTTTGTGCTTCAGAGAAGGATTTTTCTCATTTCTTTAAGTAATTACTGTAACTTTGCTCTTTCACCTGTCCCAGCCACATGCTCTTGTCATTCACTGGGAAGTCTTTTACTTTACTTTTTTTTTACACATGCTTTTACTGGTACTTTACTCTCACAGTATGGTATCTTTTCTTCTCTTTTCTTCTCAGTCATATGGAGTAATACAAATTGAAAACAGAATTTCAGTCTGCAAATGAATGCATTATCTGTGTTTCAGAACCATCAATAATTAAACCTTGATAGAATGCTCATGGCTATAAGTGTCCTTAACTGAAACTTTAAATTATCAGAGAGTGCAAATTAGATGCTAGATAACATGGATGTAGTGTTCGCTCATTGATTATATTCAAAAGACAATTCAGACTCAATTTAAAAAAAAAAAAATTACTAATAGATGCAGTTAGATATATCTGATTTTCTTATGCAATCCATTCTACCCTGTCAAATAACTGATGGATGTTTTCATGATACTGAATAAAGTTTGTGCTTCATAAGTACATAATTTACTCATTAAAACTATTGGTCCAAAATTTTACCAGTTGTGAATTACCTTGAATAAAATCTCTTAATTTGCACTATCTTTAAGTTCACTGACTAGTTCGCTGACTTCATTAAAAATGACAAAATAATTTTAATTGAAACCTAGTTTAAGTTTTCTTAGAAAATCAAATTGTTTGAAGTTCCATAGTTTTGCAATTTCACTTCTTGCACTAAAAATCCAGAGACAGGTCTCTGAAACTTTCAGCGACATGCTTCTTGCCATAAAGTAGAGTAAAAGATGTGCATGGTTTATTGCAGTGCTTGAAACTTCACGGCCTGACAAAGAAACCTGGATAATTTATTACTGAGGAGATTCAGCTTAGAAACAGAGTGCAATAGTACCTACTTTGTGTGTGCTTTTGCAATAAAATGTTAAATTACTCCTGTGGTAATTTGTCCTTTGCTATTTTTTATTACTACTTTTTCCCAGGTCATTTCTTCAGCTTTAATTTATAACCTCAGCAAAAATAATAAAACCAATATCTTGTATTAGGTAACTTTCAGGGTGTTTTGGTAACATACAGAGTTCTTACAGCTTACCAGATATTACACTGAATGTCTGGTGTATGTGTATATGTATGATTGCCCAGGACACATCAAATGATTGAAAGATAGCTGTCATGTCCAGGTTTCCCTTTCTGCCTACATAAATACTTTTATTCTTCTAAAATTTTTGTTCCTTTTAATTTTTTTTAATTTCCATTTCCTTGCAGCATGACTAAGGCAGATTAACTTTTTCCCTCTTGGATGTTCTATTTTTTTATTATCACTTTGTCAGAAAAGTCAATATAGGTAAGACTGATATGGCTTTTCCACTATCAAAGTCCTGAGTACAGATCTTGAAATGACTCAGCCACTTCAAATTGCATCAGGCTGAAACTTGATAAATGAGCTGTTAGTATAAAGTACTTAAGAAAAAAAAAGAAAACAAAAAACACCACAATAAATCAATGAAATCAAAACATTCAAAAACTAATAAGCTGTATAGAAATATGAAAGAACAAACATCTAATTAGAGAATTTCAATTTACCCATGCTTTTGACAAGTTATAGAAGTGTGTCAGACAGTTGTTTTAAGCATCCTATTTTTTAAGTACACATTGCTATAATTAGTAACAAAAAATATATGTGAAATTTATAAATCTTTAAAATTCTGAAAAGCTTTTAGTCAAGTTTGCTTGCCTGACAATTGCATTTTCTTTCTTTTAGTTTTTCATCTGTTTGATTTTTTTAACAGCACAATCTATAACTTGAAAGGCAATGACATTAAAAATTCACTCTTCCATTTAACAGAATTCAGAAAGGGCTATTGAATTCCTTAGGACCCTCATAAATTCAAATTCTTCTTCATGAACTCTATGAGTAATGGTCTGAATTCTTTCAAACTCACTGTGTATAAAACAAACACGAATTACAACAATGCAAATAGAATTATTTCAGTGTTATTGTTATTATGATTACCTTGCTAGGTGTATAGTACTGATAAAATGCTTCTTTTCTGGATCATCAGAAGCTGCCTGTGTCAGATGCCTTAGAGATCCAAGATCTGTATAGTCTACCAATATCTAGTAGAATTATCTCTTCCATTACTCAACATTTTTATTTTTTATTCTTCCCTTGATACTATTACATAAGAACTGATTTTTTGCTATTATTTAAGTTATGCTTCCTTTGAAATACATATTTCTTTTTTCACAGAGCATACATTTTGTGTGTGTGAGTGCATACATTGATGTAGCCAAGGATTTGTCATATGTGGTTTCTGACATCTCTGTTCAATTGTTTATAATAATCTCTTTTCAGAGATTTAGGACTGGTCCTCAGGGAAATATGACTTGATGCTTTAGTGCAAAATGCCCATCAAGAGATGCTGCCAAAATTCATCTTTTTTCTCCAAAATTTTAGTCATGAATCTGTATGTAGAAAGTGAGAGAAATGCCTTCCATCAAATAAACCCCAAATTTGTCCTTTTGGTTTTCTAATTAAGTTCTCTATTCATTTTACTGTGATATGCAGATACTGTACCTGATTGCCGACAGTACCCTGATTATAAATGGTCCATCAGCAATGTCTTTCTAAGTAACTACTGCAGTCATTCATATATGCTTCATTAACTTTAGTATGTGAGTATTTGAAATTTCAGGATGAAAAGAAACCAGGCTAATCACTTAGGTATAGTGTATCTTGCCTTAGCTCTTCTCTGTGCATGGTTTAATGATTAAATCAAAGGAAATGGAAGCAGAAATAGCAGTCTTCTGGGTCACTTCCTATTATTTCTTCTGTGATCTTCTTGAGAAAACCATTTCTTATCATATATGCGTGCATTTTTAAGGTCAGGTGATGAGAAAGATGCGGCCTCAGAAATAGGAACATAAGTTTTAAAACCAATCCCTAAATAAGAAGGAAAATGAAGACAATAATTAGGAAGAATAATCAACAAGACGTAGGAATAAACACAAGTAAACTGAATATAAACAAATGAAAACAGAAGAAAAAATACACAGAAACTACTGAAGTGCAATAATGTAAAAATGGGAAAAAAAATCTACAAGGAATTTAAATAACAATTTTAAATTTATTTTAAAATACAGAAGAAATAAGAAAAACTTTAATAATATATGGTGTCCAGGCCAGATGACATATGGCAGCTGATAAGGAAGAACTAGATAATAGCAATA
>WEKY01017073.1:0-32108 GCA_013390045.1 Picathartes gymnocephalus | reverse complement strand
CCTGATCAAAGAAACAAAGACATAGACAAATGCACTGGAAAACATCTGCTTAAAGTGGAAACAGGGCGGATTGTTAAAAAATGTCTTGCAAAGCAGAGGCATATTTAATTAGAATTTCCTATATTCAGCTCTGAAATTTATGGAAGGAAGAACTGTGTATTTTTTTAACACATGAAACTGTTTCTAATTCTGAGTGTCTCTGGATCTTACTCTCTCATTTCACAATCATGATGGATCACTTTCCACCATAAATTTGAGACAGAAGAACAACAGGCATTTCCATCCAATTAGCCAAAACTCATTATCAAGAGTTTATGACATTCTTATGTTCTTATTTTGCTTTCCAATGGCACACGAGGACAGACTACTTAATACAAAGTTTACTGAGACTTAATTTTTGTTTAAAAACCCCAACAATTCTGAATCAGCAGATGGTTTTTGTGCTTCAGTGTTTTCTAACATAGCTTCAGCATACTTGGTTTCAGAATAAGCAATCTGAAAGTGGATTTACTGTTTTGTGAGTCACGGCCATACGAGGAGCTTCGGTAAAGCTATAAAATTTCACCAGTGTGGAACACAGTGCTCCTACTGCTCTCTCTATTTGACAGACTTTATAATTTTAATAGAATAGGTTTGAACTCAGTGCATGTAGGGAGTGAAACTTCTCTTGTACCACATCACAGGAATTCGGATGTATACATGTGTTATTTAAAATCAATGTGTTAGTATAACAGAAAAAAAATATTTAACATACTAATGGAATTTTCCCCTAATGGATGCTTTTCGCATTTAATATAAAAATCTTCTTGGTAATAGCTAAAATATTTTAGTTAATGAATGTAATAACTGCTTCTAATTTTTCTTTCACCTACCTGCCTTTGACAGAGAAAATTCCTCTGTTTCAAAGTGGGAGACTGACAAGCCACTGGCATAAGATCACTTTCTCATCATTACTACAAAACGTTCAGTATTATAGTCCTACTTAAAAAATTTGAAATAAAAGACACCTGTAATATGCACAGTGAAGATGCAGTCAAAAGAAGCACAGAGGTAACAAATTTACCTGAGTGCTATAGGCTGTTTTGTGGTTCTACTTGGAACTGGACAATCACCCTGTTAATGACTATAAAAATCTAGTTCTAGGTTGTTGTCATACACATTTGAATACTTGTGGTGTTCCAGAAAGCCCAGCTTCCAACCCCCATAGTATTTATTTTTAAATTTATATCTAAGAAAATTCCTTTGTGATACTTTTGGGAGGAAATGTAAAATATTTCCCCTTTCAGCCTGTCCATACACTCAAAACTGGTACAATTAAAGCTTGTAATACAATTAAATCATGCAGACCACAAACACGGCATTTAACAGTCTTGATATTAGAGCCTGAACTCAGCACACATGCCCAGAAAAAGCTACTGAAGGAAAAACATTTTTGCCTTCATGTTCATTACTGTCTTTCTACCAAATAGAGAATCCTGTGAATGAAGCTCACATATTTTTTGTAATCCATCACGTAGTATGGCAGCACCTGCTTCCATTTAACCATTGGTTTCTTGCAATAACTATTAATCTGAAACAATATAACAGCTAATCAATTTGCAGAGACCCATCAGTCTAGAAGATAAAAAAAGACAAAACTCCTGCAGTAACTCCTTATAGATTTAGAATATCTGCAGAAAGTAATCCCAAAACTTTATTTGATTTTCAGCTGTATTATTTGGCTAACAAAGGCAGTCCTTTTTCTTTGCCTTGCATTATTTCTATCCTTAGACCTTCATTGTGCAGTAATTCTGGATTAAAAATTCAGTCATGCAATAAGAATGTCTCACTCTTTTCATAACTATTTTCTAAAAATATGTTGGCTTTTCTTCTTAGCTTCATTTTAATTAATGTATTTAGGGTAACAGAAGAAGTAATCTGTTTTCTCCTTCAAACAACAGCAACAAAGTCTTATGTGTATTATTATAAAAAGGAGATGGATGATAGAGAAGGAGGTTCTTTTCATTCCTAGATTTAAATATCTGTCGTTAATGCAGATATGTGGTGTGTGATTACATAAATAGAATTTTCTACATTTATTAAACATATATTTTGTCTTTATAAAGAACAGAAGCATTTTTGTTCTAAAGCAGCTGTCTAGTTTAAGCTCAAAAGAAAAGAATCCAGAATTTCAATGTCTTCAGTGACATGAAAAAGATCTGTACCATTGCACAAGAAATAAAAAAAAAAGTCACTCTGAGAAATTGATAAAGTGTATACTCAAACACGGAAATAGAAGTGTCATCTTCATTTATTATTTTCAACTAAAAAATAAGTAATATTCAAAGACTGAGCAACCTAATTCAAATTCCCAACAGTGGTACATAGATGATTTTGCCAGACTCAGCTGAGTAAAGTAAATAAATTGTTTCTATAAAGTTAACTCAATAAAAGAGAAATCTGTGGGCACAGAACAGTGTATTTCTAACTGCATAGATAATGGTGACAAATAAGTCACATACTGAAATCAAATAAATCTTGAGCAGTAATGAACAATGAACTAAATCTTATAGCACATTAAGGAACCTATCCAAAAAAGTGAATGAGATACCATTATGTTAGACATATTTGAGCTAAATCCAGACAAATGACCATGAATTCAAAAGTTTGAAGCTAAATTACATCATGCTGTGAAAACAAAAGATGCAGAAACATCTGGAAAATATACCTGCCGCTTATAGACTAGACTTTTACAAAACATTCATTAGGATATGTGCATTTTCTCTTCCTCTCTTTCTGTAATTTCTAAATCTAGACATGTATTTAAGCCTCAGTTAAATATGTGTTTTTCTTCTGACTGCTTTCCTGTTTGTCTCCTTCTTTCTCTTTTGAAACATTTCATCTTTGACTGCCATTAGAGGGGTGCAACTCCTCCTCTGAATTAATGGGTATTGGTTTCCTAAACATAATGGGTAAGCAGAAGAGCATTTACGAAGGGAAAGAAATGGGGAGTTTGATGTTCAGGAAGGAGTGAGTGGCTGAAATGAAGTTTGGAGCATGCCAAAGACTGCTTACAGATAGCTAGGCAGAGAGATGGGCAAACTGGCATTCATACTGTACTACATGTAGCTGTAAATATGAAGAAGGAAAAAATTATTGGGCCCCTCTATGAGAAGTTTGAGAACAGATGTTCAAACTTGGTGCTTATTCATGCAACTAATATGACTGCCTCAGTCCTGGCATGTCTTGACACTTTCTCTGACTTCTGATACTAAAAATGATAAAGAGAAAACACAGTGTTATTACCTGTCTCAAAAGCCAATGATGTTTATACGAACGTTGTACTATCAAGGTGGGAATTCTCTCCATTAAAAAAAAAGAAAAAAGAAAAGAAAAATGAAAAAGAAAGAAAAAAAAAAGGAAAAAAAGAGAAAATTTTGTGCTGCTCTAATCCCTTGTCTAGGACTTTCCTCACCACACTCAAAAAAGAAAAGATTGCATAAAACATTGGAGTCAGATCTTTCTTGTTTCACAGGGTGCTTACATAGTACAGAAGTCTGCAACTTTGGCAGAGCTATTATCATACAATGGAGGTAGAAACAGCACATGTTGTGCAAATGAGAACTAGGAATAACTTAATTTCTTGACTTGAAACTTAGGGGATGTACCTTCTTTTGATGAGTTTCAGTGAGTTTATGGAGCCTTTTTCCAAGACAAATCAACAAAACATGAAAAAGAGCACAGCCTTGGGTTCCAGAGGAATAGATCAGCACCTATAAAATGACTGTAAAATTTTGAAGCTAGATTTGAGCTGTGTACATAGAATATTATCAAAAAGGGGGAAAAGATAGTTTCAGCCTACTTTATTTGCTGTAACTTTAAAAAATACCATCTGTATTTGGGCTGGAATTAGATACAGCCAATATTTATTTAAGGTAAGATTTTTTTTTTTTTAATGGTTTTTTTGAACAATTAAACACTCCTTACAGAAAAACTTGGATAATCCAGAAGGTTTGTCACTATCAGTAATAACTATGGAAGTATGATAGCATTAGTGCTCATATATTGCTTAATCCAATTAATGAAGAAAAAAGTAACTTCTATCATGTTCTTTGATGAACAACAGATAATATCCCAAGATGTTCAATGCTCTTTGAGTGTAAATAATAGTTCCTTGTTATTCCAGTGAGAAAAGTTGAAGGAGAGGGGCTTGCACATCTGGGACAATGATGAAGACTTTGCATTAAGAAGGCAGAGGAGGGAAAATGATACAACAGGCTTGTCTAGAGCAATACTTCAACCTACAGTAGAGGTTTATCCCCGATGTTCTATTAAAAATTAATAAATTAGTATGTTTTTGAAATGTGGATATTATTATACAATTAAATGTCTAATTCTTCACTGAATCTTTCAAAACCATTATTTTCTGTGATAGTCTATTATGATAAACTCTACAATGAGAATACCTGGAGTATCAAAGATGACAATGGACATGCAAACTGATTTTTTATCACTAAAGTTAACTACAACAGATTGCACTCTGAACACAACTGAACACCTTGAAACAGAACATTTTGACTGCACTTTTCTAAGTACAATTAGAAATCAAAATGTTGAATCTGTAGAAATCTCAAAAATTACTTTTCCAGCAAATTAATTTATATTTGTTTATCTAGGCACATTTGTGACCATGGGTGTATATGTCTTATAAAACTGCCTCTTGAAGAAAAGATAAACCAAATCATTGTGGTTTTGATAACAAATCAAAGAAAAGGGCTTTAGCCAGATGACCACTAAACCTTAAACATTTATTGAATGGCAGTTTAGTGCACATTCATTGTTGGGAAGACATTTCATGCAGGGAAAATCTACATCCCAACAGTAGTCACCCAACTGGACTGCTGAAGTGAAAAGTGATCAACATTGAGCTAAATATTTAGTGACTTCTTCAGTACCTACTTATTTAATGCAGTCAAGTAATCTTTGCCCAGGAACTTTTAAGTCAAAATTATTGAAGTCATCGGCTTGTTTAAATTTTGCCAGAACACAGGTCTCTCCACGTGAGGAAAGTGAGTAGAACATCCAGCATGTCAAGGAAGGAAGAGTGAGAGCTTAAGTGTCAAAAGAGGTGGCTCCCATTTAGCAGCTGCAAATATATGTCCAACTTCTGGGGCACAAAAGTTTTCTTTCCACACTCAGAAGGGCCTAATGAGATTTCTCCAGTTCAAATAGTCTAGGCCTTTGAGATTATTTCCTTACTGAAATTCTTATAGTTACTTACATTCATATCAGTGAGGCACAGAACCTGTAATGTCAGTATGAACTACAGGGCTATGGTAACTCAAGTCCATAGTATTTAAAAGGTCTGGAAGACAGGCAGAACACAGTGTAATCTGTCTGTTATATAGATAAATCCATGCTTAGCTTCTGTTTGTCCCTCTTTAACATAGGACAAGAGCATGTCAGCTCTTCTGAAGCTCTCAGCCTGAAGGTGCTGGCTAGCATCTATTTTTAGTTCTACACATACCACCTTTTGAGACCCTTCTACTGATCTAGTTCTTTTATGACCGGGTGGTTTTTTTTGTTTGTTTGTTCTTTTTTTTTTTTTTTTTTTTCACTTCTCAACAAAATTTTATTCTGAGACCATTTTTTATTTGCTTATCAAATTGCTCCCCTTGTTTTACTTAACTGTAGTTATGGCTTAGGCTTTTAAATATAATCTAATGTATTCTAAGAAATAATACAAAATTGTTTCTCATACATTGTTCATTTTGATCCCACTGTCTGCAGTACACTGTTCCACTTTTTAATCTCTAAGATTTGCATTCCTGTTAAGTGATGTAGCAAAAATCAGTGAAGAATGTAGTAATTACCTTCATTTGAATGCGTACATTAATGACTGGTAATTTATTCTCATGCACTAGCATATGAGTATAGCTGACATTAAAATACCGTATTATTGCATTAAATCTGCGATTTCTCACAGAAACTCATTATATTCCTTTGTATTCCACCTACAATGTTTAGATTTATTATTTATGAATTTGATTCCTCCTTCAACATAAAATATTAAGAATGATTCTATAAGTCACTGAGGGAAAGAATTCATTTTCATCCAAGACATATACAATAGTAAAACAAAAGAAAAGTAAAACAGTGGCAAAACACACTTTTTGCTTGGGAGCTGAAATTTTTTCCGAATTTTTTGGCAAGAAGTTTAAAAAGAAACACATTTAGTTAGTTTTATTTAGTCATTGAATTATTAAATTGCTAAAACAGACTGACGGCTAAACCCAGCATTTTTCAAGGATTCTCTGCTTTCCCACTTCTATTATCAAGGTCATGGATGGGTTTTGCTGCTGTTTGTCATGCTCCAGGAATACAGTGATTGCCTGATGAATAAAATCAGAAGAATGACAGATGCATGGAGTCAGACCTTTGGAAAGGCGTATGTACTTCACTTAGTAAAGATATCAGCTACTCCCAAGGCTCAGATGACTGCAGTAGAATTTGTCTTTGATCCAAAACAAAGAATTGAGAGGACTTAAAGCAGCATGCATCAGTGCCGTCTTGCTGTCTGAAACCGCCACTTGGCTCCAGCTCATCCACACTCACACTAATTGACAAAGATCGTGAAACATTTGACTACTTTCTCCCTTCCAGACTACAAAGGAGATATTTGAACAGTGTTTTTGCTTAAGTACCACCTGGTTAAAAGTAAGGCAGGTTATGGGAAAAGGAACCCTGGTTCCTTTATAGTCCATGCTGTGTGTCTAGCAGCTCCATTTTTGCTTTATCAAAATTAATTCAGCTTCTCACAGAGGTACAAAGGGGCAAACCTGTAAAAGGATTAATATAATCATATTCAAATGGAACTCAGTTATAGACTTTGGCATTTGAAACCAAGTGAGTTCAATGAAAACAGAAAGGAACATTTTCGTCTGGAGGTAGAAGAACTTGGTAGCGTCCTCCACTTCTGTCCCTATTGGTGTTGGTTATCCTCGCTGGCTGCATCGGCCTAATGGGTAGTGGAGAAACATATGTTTTGAAGATGCTCTGAATCTCTGGTTATTTCTTAGACTAATTCTCCATCTAGTGTCAGTGCCAACCTGATGTCCGTTGTGCCCATGAAGGCAGCCCGAGCTCAGCCTGCCCTTGTGACAACAAGTTGTTGCACTGTAGGGCAAAATCAGCATCTCATATTGTCATGCACTGTTGGTGAGTTCTGTGCCAGGGACTAAAATTCTGAAGATAAATGCCACTTCTGCACAAGCAGGTGCCCTTGAAAGTAAGCGTACATTTTTGGCTTTGCATGTATGGGATCAAAATAGATAAAAATTGGAAAGCCCTGCCTGATCTTGTTTTCCTTTCCTCATTGCTACAGTATTGCAGGTAGGGTACCACACTATTATCTCCTTATCTGCACTCTGTCAGAGGGCTACCAATCAAAACAGTATCAATTATATAAAAATAATTATGCAAAAGAGTAGCAGTTAGAAAGAGCCTTATAATAATCTTAATATCTATAAATGTAACAGGTTTTTTAGCATATATTGGTATAATTACTATGCACTTTGCTATACAGAACTCAAGAATAACCCTCAATAGTCATGGAAATTTGTGGTTTAATTACCTTTAATATATCTAGAGCCAAGATTTAACTTTTTGTAACACACTTAATTGCTTATTGCCTAAAACTTTCTTTCAGGAAGATTTATGCAAAGGGTTTACAGGGTTATAACTTCAATCATAGTTATAAGCTAATGAAATGGGTCTGAGAAAATATGTTAAAATCTGTTATGAACTCTCTTCAGAAGAATAAATTAGTAATACCTTCAATTTTCCATTGAATAACCTCTCATAATGCATTTGAAAAAGACAGAAACAAGCTGTTTTATCTGGAATTCCTCAACTGCCATCAGGTAATTTTGAAAATGATAAAATATGACATTAATGTGATTAATGCATGCATTTTGTAAACAAATCAATTAAAAATAAAGCTGAGTAGTAGTTAAAATTCATGATAATTACAAACATTCATTAACACTGCACAGCTGAGGACACTAGATAAAAGTCTGAAGAACTGCTTACATTTAATTCCAGCCCCTGCTACTGAATGTTTTGTAAATAGTTATTTGCTATCAACTTGCATGATAGATCCTAATATCCTTAAACCTCTTAAAATTTTAATTTAGATTGTTTTCCTTAGCTTGCTTTGCTGTTAAATGTAAGAACAGCAGAGGTGCTGGCTGTTAAGGAGTGCTGTATTACAATGTCAAAATAGAAATTTGAAATAGATATTATTTCTAAGAGAACTGATAACATCAGATTCAAAGATCCAGAAAAAATCTTGTTGGTACATTATTTTAGCATGATGAATATTGTTGGAGCAGCATCTGTTGTGTTTTAGAGCCTGAGATTTCCCTATCTGATTGATAGGGGTGATCCATCACTCAGTACAGAGGCTGAGCATGGCAAATGCATTTTACTGGTATCTTATTCCATCCTTAGCTGACAAGGGTTAAGACAAACACAGTGACTTATGAATATGACACCCAGCTTGAAAATATGCTCAGTGGTTTTTAGAAATTTTTGTTCAGTTTTGGGGTTTTTTGTTCATGTTTTGTTTGGGTTTTTTGTTCATTGGTTGGAGGGTTTTGTTTGTTTATTTTGGTTTGGTTTTTGTTCTCATTTTTCCTAAGAGGGCATGATTACTCAAGAAAAATAAAACTTGACTATAAAATATTTTTGAATGGACAACCTGAAAGGAGGTTGTAGTAAGGTGGAGGTCATAACCTGGAAGGGAAAGGGACTAGAAGTACAAATAGCAGGATGTGGAGGACTGCAAGAACCAGCTTCTCAGTTATGGTGATAGGAAAGGCCTCTCCCAGGATGCCCTGCACTCTTCTGCAGATGTACCTCAGTTTTACCTCCCCAATTGATTCTCTGTTTCCTTGCTCCTTTTCCCCCTACAAGGTCAGGTTCCAGATTGTTGTCCCTTCCTCGGTTCCCCGTTGATCCCTGTCCACTAGCCACTCCTTCCCTATCCCCCTGTTGGCACACACACCCTGGCCCCTCCTGTGTACCACCCCTGAGCCCACAGACAAAACCCCTGTATGCTCCCAGTTCTTGGTTCTCTGTTCCTGGTCGCCTTCGTGTGTGGCTGCAATAAACCCTGTGGAACTCCATACGCGAACCCTCCCCGTTCCTCTTCGCTGGAGGATTACAGAGCTATCCAGTGTGTGTGTGTTTGTGGGGAAGTGTGTCTGTGACGCTGAGTGGCTCCTCGCTGGAGAGGCTTCTGGAAGGTTGCGGCACCTTGCCAACAGCCTGCCACCACAACAGCAGGATGATAGAGAAAAAAAAAAAAAAAAATTAGTTGCTAGAAAGAAATTCCCAAAACTACAAAACTAGCATAGGGAAGACCCAGATACCTATCCTTTTATGTAGTTGTATTAAATCTAGATGACCTTTTTAAAAGAAGACTTGCTATACTCAAATATGCTACTTGGCAGGGAATAAGGAGGATCTGAGGTGTAAAGCAGTCCAGCCTATTAGCAGCCTATTGCAGTTCTAACCTCTGTAACACTAAGAAATAATCTGTTACTGTGTTCTTTTTTGTCTCATTAGCATATATACAAAAGAGTATATGCTTGGCATCCAGCAATGCACTTCATACAGAAGAAAATTAAGAACATTTAGTGATAAGGGGACATCATTCCAGCTATGCAGTTTCTTGTTCACAATGGATGGTGGCCTGGAAGTAATGCAAAGCGTGGGCAAAGACAAGTTGCCACTTGCACATTTCCATGAAAGCAGAAGATCACTTTTGTCTATTGCCACTGGATTTAGGATACAGAATGTATTGAGCTATTGCACGACTTTTCCTGAGGTAGCAGAAATTATAATTCCTTGGATTTGAAAGTTGCTATCTATCTGTATAGTAAATAGCTCCTTTGATATATTACAAAGTAGAGTAAAGTAAGACTTGGTCAATGTTTTGAATTACCAGCAAATCAGATTTTGACTGAGCTGATAGAAGTTCTTTGTTCTATTTAACTTTTCAGTAAATCACATCGCAGTATTCAACATAGTAACTCTATTTGATGTTAGCATGTTTTGCCTTCTTTCATAAACCTACAGTATGCCAAAATTTGCTGAACATGATTATTTGGTCTATGTAATATTTGGTTGTATAGAAAAAAACAAATACAAAATGAAAGTCACATTTGACAACTGACAGAGCCATTTGACTACAACACCACCAACAAAGCAGAAAGCTAAATGCAGTCTTTCCCTAGTACAGAGTGAGGTAGCTGGAGACATTATACCAGGCCTAGACATGGACATTAATGTCTGATACTACATGGATAAGCATTTGCAGGTTTTCTGGTTGATAGAAGGATAATAAAGCTGTGCCTACTCCTGTTTCTTAAAGACATTGTGGAGGGTTCTTACATCAAGGTAGTAAGAACATATACAACAATTACAGGAAGGGTAAGATACATTCAGGTATTCATGACACTTATTTAGTTCTAATCTCAGTGGAATAAGCTGTTTATCTTCTAATCAAAATACAAAAGTGTATAGGCAGAAGACACACTAGTAGAAATCTATTTAACTGAATGTTTCCTCTGTCTTTCAAAGAGACTTTAATGATTTATGAGTAAAATGAATTTAAAAAAAGACTCTAACCTTGTTGACAATCCAAGCCAGCAAGAAGTTAATAATTACTATTGCAAGTTACTGACATTAAAAAAAAAAAGCAACAAAAAGCTCCAACAACCCAAACACCCATTAAAAAGTACTACATTTATTTGACAAGAAGGATTCCATTGATAAAAACCGTAGGTATCATTTCTGATTTTGTTCAACAGGGAACCTTAAGCTATTAAGAAATTTATAGTTTTCAGGATGTACATGTTCTCTTTTCCAGTTTCCATATTATATGTAATTTGATTATATCCATTGCCTGGTAGTACCCATCATGTGCTATATATACCTTTTCTGAGAATATATATATATATATCACTGCTATTGTGGGCACAAATCATAACTGGTAAAAGAGTAAAGGAAGAAAGTGAAAGTTAAAATGTATAGGACAGAGTGTTCTTGTTGACTTGGAAATATCTTTAGAAGACAAGGAAAATACTAGCAACACTAAGAAGGCAGTATTATATTCTTTTGAGGTAATAAACATAATCAAAGTGAAGCCCCTTTGTACAGAGAATTTTAGATAAACTGAGTATGTAAATAAAGTAAAATTAACCTTTGTCTTATGATACTATTTTAAGTTAATTGTAGACAGGATAAAGTTAGTGTATCACAGTAGCATTATCTTCTTTGAGGATGAGTTCTGTTGGCAACTGCAATATGATCAATATTGGTATGATAGGATGTTTCCAACATTCATGGTATAGGTTCCATTTAGCATCAAAGCATCAGTTTGAATCGTATTTCACCTATAACTGTGATTAGACTTGTTCTCCAGTGATAACAAACTGAGTGGGAAGGTAGACAGTTCAGAAAGGAGAAACCCCTGCAGGAAGATCGGGATAGGCTGGAAGAGTAGATAAGAGAACCTTATGAAGTTCAACAAGGACAAGTGTAAGGTTTTGCAACTGGGAAAACATAATCCAGGAGCGCAGCAAAGGCTGGGAACTACCTGACTGGGGAGCAGCTTCCGGGAAGGGGGCCTGTGTGGATGCTCTGGGAGGGTGCCCCCTAGGCTTTGACTTCTCCCATGGCAGTCCAAGGACCAGTTGTCAGTTACTGCAGTTACACGCCCCCTGTTTGCCTTGTATGGTTCCAAGTTCTTCGACCCCATTAGTTTACGGCCCATTGGCTGTTACTCTCCCCAGTTTGCTATGTAAGATTAGTTTCCAGTGAGTTCTCGGTTCTGTGTTTCCCCATTGGTTCACCCCTCTGTCTGATCTCCCCAGCCTGCTTCCCCATTGGTGTGTACTTGTCCTCCCACCTACCCTTCCCGCTGATCAGTCCCTGCCGCTTGACTCCTCCCCCATTTGTACCCATACTTAAACCCAGGACCCTCCACCCTCCTTGTCTTTGTCCCTGCAACCTTCCAGTGTGTGGATGGGTGCTGAGGTCCGTCGCTGTGTAGGCGTCGACCTCTACCACTAATAAACGCTGCTGGGAACCCATACGAAGACCCCTCCTGCCTCCGTAGCCTTATTTCCACCGGCTGTGCGGGCGAGAGTGGCGTGCCTTCTCCGCCCAGACTGGAGTGCCTTCCCTGGTGGAGATGCTTGCAGGAAGGTTGCGGTGTCGAGCAGCCTGCGCCCGCACCACAACAGGCCTGGGGGTCCTAGTGCACAAGCTCAATATGAGCAAAGAGTGTGCTGCTGCAGCAAGGAAAGCCAACAGGATGCTGGGCTGCATCGCCAAGGGCACCAGTAGCAGAGTTAAAGAAGCCATAATCCTACTCTAGTCAGTGCTTTTCAGACCACATTGATGTACTGCATTAAGTCGTGGTTCCTGGTATACCAAAAAGATGTGGAAAGGCTGGAGAGAGTCCAGAGAAGGGCCACAAAGATGGTCAAAGAACTGGGAAGTCTGACACGTGAGGAACAGCTTAGAGAACTGGATTTATTCAGACTTGAGAAAAGAAGGCTTAGGGGACCCCTTGTCAGCATGCTCCATTGTTTAAAGAAGAGGGAAATCTCCTTTTTGCAAGGACATACATGAAAGAGACAAGGGGTAATGGGTGCAAGTTACTCCTGGGGAAATTCCAATTGATCAGAAGAGGAAAATGTTTCACAATAAGAACAATCAGCCATTGGAATAACCTCTAAACAGAACACGTGGCTTCTCCTAATGTTGAACACATTAGGATTCAGATGAACAGGTTTCTGGGCTATCTTCGCTAGATTGTGCTTTTACCAGGAAAGATTGAACCAGATGATCCTTGATGTCCCTTCTAACAGGGTATTCTATGATTCTATGACATATTTTGCTTTAAAGGTAATTGAGATCAGTGCCTCTTTAGAGCAGTCACTGCATACTGTCACTTCTTTGCAACAACTGAAAGCTATTGAAGACTCTGTTTAAAGCTATTGAAGACTCTGTTTCCTTTATGTATATTTGCCATCTATGCCATTTCTGACAATACTTACTCACAAATCTAAAATTTTTCTTGATCATACGTGGCAGGCCATGATAGGTTCACATGACACTGAATATTACATTTCCTCTGTCACAGACCTGTGCCATGCAGGAAGACAGAAATTATCTTGACACATAAAAGCATTTTTTGCAGACATTATGAAGATATCTGTACACTGTAAGAAAGGAAGAGTCAGGTTTCACAGACTGATTTGGCTTTTATCGTATAAGCTGAAGTGAAGCATCAAATACATGAAGATTAGTGCAGTTTTCTGTGTTTGTAAGAGTAGGAGCTGCCCACAGGCTCAGCACACATGGGAAGTCCACTGTCAGTCAAAGGTACCAGGGGAGGTAACGAACCATGAAAAAAATCCATCTGGATGAATCTTAAGATGTAACTTGTCCATTTACCCTGAGAAATGTGCTAAAGGGGCATAAGTGTGTTACTCTGAAACATTGTGTGGTGGCCTTTTTAGAAGATGGTCAGAGGACAAACAAGAAATTTTGGTCATGCTATTTCCAGTATAGGAAATACAGGAAAAGATAGTAATTAAAAAAAAAAAAAAAATCAGCTTGTAATCATAATAAAAATTTTGCTTGCAAGGCAATACCAGTGTTTTGTCGGCAATATACAAAAGAGAAAATGTAAGGATTATTGCCCCAGGAATGCTGCTACTTAGAGTGCCCAATTTTATTTTTTAATAAGCTTATCTTTTAATAAAACCTATATTAATTCATAACAGTTCAGGGTCCTCAACCTACAGAAAGACCTTATGTCCTTTTTTAGAAGATAAATGACTGATGAGATTTTAGTCTAATAAGTTACCAAATTGTAAATTTATTTAGTGCATTTACTGTTTCTAGTGTAGCTTTAAACAAAGATAAAATCAGTCAGGAAAAATACCAGCATATTAACTCACAAATTAAGGCCAATGACACAATCAGTGAACCCTCAGAGCAAGGTTCTCCTTTTTGTTGGTATCCCACATAATTTCAACAGATAATTTTTAAGTATTCTCAAATAGTTTTTTTTTTCTACTACAACTGTTAAAAAAAAATAAAGAGACCTTGTCTTATAGTTCAGGAAAATAGTGATGTTCTGCCATGTATTCTGGTATAAGATTGCACTAGAAATCACTTGTAAGAACATACCTTTCAGTTGAAAAGAAATAGTTCTAAAACTTCTTTGTTAAATTAAATTTAAGAAAAAATATAGAGTTTGAATAGTTTTAGTTCAGCCCAAAACACCACAAAGCCATGGTCTTTTTCAGCATATTTTGTCCAATGCTAATTAAAACTAATCTGTTCTCCACTAGGCAGCTCTAAGTTCTTGTTTGAACTACATGTGGAGACATTAGCCAAATTCTTAAAACATAAACTCAGGACTATGTTTTCTTGTGATGATGCTTCCTCCCAAACTTAGTTCATTCCATTGTCACAATATGAAGCCACACATAATTTTTTTACTCCAAAATGGTTGCTATTAATTTTGTTACTTATTTAAAAGAAATTATCATAAGTACATCAAAGTACTATGACAGCCAGGTCTGATTCACTGTTTATTCAACTTTGATCAGGACTAGGACTAGTGATCTCCCTGAGTCCCTTCTAACCTGACTGATGATGTGATAATATGACTAATTAACCCTGCAAGCCTCTGCAGAATAAATGAGAAACATTACTCCCATCCCACCAGTCAAGATGAGGAATCCAAAGAATAAAGTGACTTAGGGTGATGCAGTCCTTGTCAAAGTCACATTTTAGATGATTATCCAGAAGTCTTTATCGCCACTGAACTGAACTTTGGAATATGATAAGTATTTAAAAAGAAGCAATGATAAAAGACTCTTCCAAGGTTAAAAAAACCACAAAAACCCCCAATCAAACAAAAAAACCCTAACCTGAAAATACTGAGACAAGGAAACAGTGATTTGATATCATTCATTTGCAGGAATTCTATTCTCAAATCTAGGCTTAATTTCTGTGGCAGAATCCCTGGAAGCAGTAGAAAGGTACATGTCTCCTCCCCTTCCTTATGAGATTGTCAAGCAATCTCAGTGATTCTTGCCACGCAAAGCTTCTTTCTTACTGGCATAGAGCATTTAATCAATATCTGATCTAGTATGTACGTGTTTTATTAACTTTTTTTTTTTTTCAGTTTAGAGCTGTTATGATCAGTGTAAAATAAACCATAAAGACAAGCAAAGGAGCATGGAATTGCCTGAAACAGGTAGTTATTGTGTATCCTCAGTGTATATTCTGTATCCTCAGTGTATTCCTCATTCAATTACACAGGAAAAAATAATAAGAAAAACTTATTGTGTAAAAACAGTACATGCATCTCCTCTACTACAGTAGCAAGAAATAAAAGCCCATGATTAGATGCATAGTGTAACATATGTACGTATATAATAAATAATGCAATATGCACATTTTAATACATACATGTAATATAAATATATACAGTGCAGCGTATATACTATATATATTTAATGTGTTCCCCATAAGAAATAACCCTGTATTTGCCCCAGAGCATACAGAAAATACTCTTATTGATTAATATACATTTATTGTGGGTATTTAATGCTGTAGTGCAGGTGGATGAGGTTTGCTTATCTCCTAAAATTTTTAATGGAAATTATTCTTTTTCCACCTGTATTCCTGTAGAGGCTTTTCTCTGTAGTTAAAAATTAGTCTCATTAAAAGACAGCTTTGTGGCACTTCTAATTAGTTCTATATTTTTTGGTCATACCCCTGAATGTGGTTGACAGAGGTATCGTCAGTAATTGTTGAGGTCGGGGATCTTAGAGAGACCTTATCCTCATTACTCCAAATGGGGATCACATCACTGGTTTTCTACACTAAAGATCAGAACTGTTCAGCTCAACATCTTAGAAATACTTCTATCCAATTCTAATTAGAAAATTGAGGAAATTAAATGTATTGAGCCTGAAACTGGCAGGACATAGGAAGAAATTTGAAGATAATTGGAAGGGGGTATCAGTACTATGAAAATATTCTCCTTTTAAAAAAACATCAATTAAAATCAAATATATTATAATCTGAAAGAATTGTTTTTATTTAAAGCCCAGGAGCCTGTGATTCTTTGGTGATGAACTTGGCTCAGTGCCCAGAAGTAGTCTGAACCCTTAAATAAACACTTTTACCCAGATATTCAGTCCCCACTTTTACCCAGATATTCAGTCCCCACTTAACTAGGGTGATAGTTATGCAAATTGCAGCATAATTTTATCTTGTGGTTATACTCAATCTTTTGAACCAATGGAAGGAAGGAAGGAAGTATAAATGAAAATAATTTAAACAGCAACAATAAAATAAATTAATTCCATACTAAGGCAAGTCACCATACCTAAAGAAGAAGTTGAATATAATTGAAAGCAGTGTAATAGATGGATTGGAGTCAGGAAATTTATATCAGTGCCAAATCAATTACAGGTTGCAGGTGTCCAGAAGTAATTAAAATAAATCACTATAAATCAGGCATTAGTTATCTGTCATGAGTGAAGAAAAGCAGGAAAGGAGGTAAGAATAAATATATTTATTTAATAGAAATGTTGAAAAAATCAGAAAATAAATGTTAGAAATAATTGTGTATATTGGTTGGCAAAGTTTTTTTTCTCAAATCAAAAGTCTATGAAGGTCTCCTCTCAAAGTAAAATGTGCTTAATTTTTAGAAAAGGATTTATACTAAATGACTTTGTTTAATCTTATGTTTATACTTTCTGTGTTTACAACTGGAGATAATACAGCTAGCAGATATTAAAATAAACTGAATTTTGTATTGCACAGACAGAAACTTGAGTATAGGTAAATAAATATTAACTTATACTTGCAAGTACCTAGAAAAAAAAGTTCTATGAACAAATATTTAAGGATCTTTAATGTTAGAAACTGGTTATGTAAAAGAGATACTATATAAATATCTATAAACATTTTTCAATATTACTTTTGCTTGTCACTAAAAAAATGTTAATATGTGAAATCATATAAAATAGTTCAAGGGTCAGAAAAATTACTATCTGATAAAAATCCCTACAAAACCATAGAAGTCAGATAATGAAAACAATAAGGTGTATTTTCCTAAATGTTAGAGAAAGGATTGGGCAAAATCAACTTCTACATCCACGGAGTTCCAAGGACAATGAAGTTGCAGTGTACATGACAGAAGTCTCAGCAATGTGGTTTTTACTATAATGGGATTAATTAATTAATTAACAAATGTTGGTGAAATATATCAGTTTCCAAAAAAATTTGATGAAGAAGAGAGGAGAGAAATTTGTGGTGTTTGGAGGAGGTGAGGAAGAGAGAAAAGGACACTGGAGGCAACAAAAATTAGATGGCTTTATCTGTGACATGCACAATGCTCACAAAAGCAGCTCAAAACAGTGTGGAAACCTGATGTGTTTCTGGATTGCATGTAGGAACAACACAGGTCTGCAGACTCCCTCTGGCTTTTCCTGTATGATACATTAGATATGCAGTGTCATGACAGAAGTGTCAAATTTAATTACCTATGTTCTCTTGAACAGGAAAAGGGGTGAAAATAAAGCCTTGTAAAACAGCTACTGAAAGCAATTACTCAGGAAGCTATTAGCAATGAACTTCTTTAGTTGCCTGAAATACAAATCAAGGCCCAGCTTTTCAAGGAACTTAAGCAAAACCACATACATTTGTAAAACAAGGGGATGACAGCTGATAGTGTGAGAAACCTGTAAATGAGATGAGGAAGGGAAGAATAACAACACTACAGAACAGCAGTTAGTAGGCAGTCTCACTGAAGTGATTTAGTGGAGACAGAAAATACTAGAAACCTTGTGACCAGAGACATGACTGGCCAATACAGTGATTTGTGTATTGTAAAACATCTATGAGTTTCATTTGCTTCTAGGTTTCTAATTTGAAAGAGCAAACATTATATGACTCAATACTGGGTACTGCACAGTCCAGGTTATAGCCTCATTTTTCTACTAGTTTGTTTCACACAGCTCCCCATTCACACACCATCTGTTTATCAGGGCATAATTTGGACTCAGATCTTGTCCACCAAATCTAGGTTTTTCATATATCACCATTAACGTGGTAAACAGTTCCCATGATGTGGATACTGTCAGAGCCTGAGCAGAGAAAATCTCAGGCACGTTTGCAGCAGTGTCTGGTTAGAGAGCAACTTTCTCATGGTTCTGTTAGGCTTGTTACAAGAATTCACCAGCACAAATACGTAAACAATCTTGCACTTAGTGTTTGCCCAGAAGAAGAGTTAGGAAATAGAGTTATTTATAATTATCCAATAGCCTTAAGAGGTGTTCTTCCTAATAACCAATAGTATAATACTTGTGTGCGCTGTTCTATATAAGGTGCACTTTTTTGTAATAAAGAAGTTGGACTGGATCTGTGTTGTGGAGAATCTGTGTTGCTCGTCCTTGCCGTCCCCGGGACAACAGTGACACCATGACTCTTTGCCTGTCTGTAAATCACAAGCTATGAAGATATTCCATGGTGATCAAATCAGTCAGTGGACATTTCATTAAATGCAGTTTGTCAAGTTGCTATTTATAAACAAGGGGAATTATTTTTTTTCCTGCGGTAGAAAACTGGAGTATAGCTTACAATGATTAAGATATACTTTTTCTGAATTGTACATTTAACTGAGAAATGTATTTATATCATCTTACTTAAAAATGGGCATATCAACTCCTGTCTTATTTTATGAACAGTGTTTATCATTTAAAGAGGATCTGATGAGAGCTTTGGCATGTATCAGAGAAAATACTTCTATTGTTTTCATGTGTCATATTGACTATCAGTCTCACTAATACTACTATATGCTGTATTTGTGTCTCATGACTAGCAATGTGTCCTGGGACAAACTGACAGTGCCAACTTTTTCACACAAAAAGCATAAGCCTTTCATCTTGACTTCTGAATTTTAAATAATAAATTGCATTTTTTCCACAAAGAAAGAAACCTGCTTACATAAACGTCGTTCATTGTACCAACGTGCATCCTCACATGTGAACTGCACATGCTTGAGCAGTGCCTAGAACAATGGATGCCAGGACAACACTGATAGCATGCGTATTATTAACACATTTTTGAAAGCTGAATAGTTATATCTAAAAATAATTTCTTGGGAAGGAACAAATGCAATTTTATTTGTTCCTTTCAATTCAATTTTCTGCTTCTGTTTGAATTATGAAATTGTTGATCCCAATTCAGATGCTAGAAGATGAAATGAAATGACTATAAATAGTTCCATCAGGTTATGTTCAATACTTTTTGGTTAAAAACTAAAGAACCCATATAATGACAAGCAAGATGGCTCTTCAGCATGTGTGATCCTCTGATTTTATGTGGATTCAATTTTTCACATTATTTGTTCTTTGTCTCATAACTATGAATAATTTACATTCAATGAAATATAAGATTATTTTCTCTATATAGATCTGGGATAGAAGTCTTCTGTGACAGGCTTGAAATGTTAAAAATAATTAGCTTACATAATATTCAGTGAGACATTTCAGTTTCTTCATCATGTTTTGGGCTCAGCCTATGAATCTTTTAATAGGAAATTGATATATCTTACAAAATGAGAAAGGTGCCACCTTGTAGTGCTTTAACTGTTTCACGTTTTATTCATTTCTGATGCAGTTCTCTGCTCACAGCCTGTTTACTGCTAAGAATGTGACAGGAGCAGCAGCTTGTAATTTGTCAAGACTCCTTGAGACTTCATTTAGTTGCTTCAGTAATTTTAATGCCTATCCAGGGTCCCTTGAGTAGAATCCCTCCTATTGATCAAAACCCTCCACTTGCTAAGTGCAAAATCTAAGTTAACAGTACATGGATAATAGTGCTGCAGAGAAATCTACTGCAGAGATCCGTGGACTGCTGCTAAGAACCTGGGGCATCATTTTTTCAATCACCCTGCTATGAGAATGAAAGCAGTGGCAGAGAAATTTCTAAGCTTCCAGAATGCGCATTAAAAGCATGGCCAGTGTTTCTTCTTTTCTAGCAAGGTTTCAACATCACACTAAAGAACATTAAGCCACAATTTACAATAAGAACTTTCTGTCCTCAATATTTAAGGAGAAAGGAAAATGCTTTTGAAGTCCCGAATCAAGAGTTTTAAAGCTGAATGCATTTTCCTGCACTTTGTGTTCACTTAAGAACCAGTTCTTTTGTTGACCTGAGAAAAAAGGTAGAAGCTCAGTGACTTGATTACAGATGAAACCTTGGGAAGCTACTCACCGGACAAAGGACTGGAATGTAGAGTAAAATGATTTTTCTTATGTTAAAGATACAAAAATTGTAAGGAATTTGTTTCTCAAGTAAAGGGAAAAAATTATTTCTGGGAAAGGGTCCCAACACTAAAGTAGGTAAATAAACAGCTTGAAAATTATCACAGAAATTGGGAAATGGGCTATGACGGAGGGAAGGTAATATACAGAAAGGTAAACTACACTTTGTGGCACACTGAAAAGAAAAAAAAAAGGATGCATTTCATAGGGACTTAAAACGGGGAGAAAGAATAGCTTTTTGACAATTTGAAAGGAAACAAGACAAAGCCTCTAAACTACTGTACTTTCTCACTTAGTGTTCTTACAGTAATTATGAACAGAATGAATCAAAGTATAAAAAGTGTGTTGTTGTGAAGGAGCACCCAGAGATAATACCCAAAGTTATCCTTTGGCTTTACTCAGTTGACTTCATCACTGAGAGATATTTGCCATATATACTGCTAAGGAACATGCCTGGGCTCTGAGGAGAAGCAAGTTGTCCATGGAAAGAAATGCAACTGAAGACTGGCCATCTGAAAATGAATTCAAGTGATGTGTCAAGGTACATAGAAACAACTTTTGTGTTTATTTTCATAAGTGATGAGCTGAAAAGGGTAATAGGACTTCTCTGCAGTAACCTGGAAAGAAGTTACCAGCAAGGTAGAGCTACCTATTGCTAGGCCATTTGTGCAATCAATTTTCAGGCCAAATGGATGACAAGGCAAAAAATATGGTGCCACAAGTTCAATACTTATGAATATATGCAATATGCTTTCTACCTGTTCACAAACCTGTGTGAATGGCTGTAAAGGAAATGCCATGTAACAGTCATAAAAAAAAAATTCCCATCTGTGAGTTTAAGTCCAATTACTTGGTAGAAGTGTTTTTTTTAATTTTCATTTCGTGTCTTATTTCCTAAAATGATACCTCATTTGTAGAAGAAAATTATCTACATTAAAAAAACCAAACCAAAAAAAACCCAAAAACATAGCAAAAAAAAAAAAAAAAAAAANNAAAAAAAAAAAAAAAAAAAAGCATATGCATGCTGAAATCAAGACACATACACACAAGGAAAAAGTAGTAGAAAGATAGGGGTTAAATTAAAATTTATTAACTGCAGAATAAAAGTTTAAAAAATTGAGGATATGATCTGCAAATGAACAGTGCTCCTGGTTTTATTATCTGAACAGTGTATAGTCAGTTTTATTACACAGTTCTCTACACTCTGGGGTCCTGTTGGAAGTGTCTGAATTAGTTCGTTTCAATATTATGTTTTTATAGTGACAATTTTTTTTCATTAATATTAGGGCAAATTATATTCAGCTGAACAGGAAGTCCCTTGCTAAGGAATAAATGAATTTTAATAAATAAGGATCCATTTACTGCTGTGGTTGCAAGTATTTCCTTTTATAGGACTTTGTATTAGACCCAGGGGATTCTCTTCAGTACGAAATCTGGATTATACTTCCTAGTGTATGCTTTTATCTCAGTGTCACATGAAAGTGCAGTCAAGCTGTAATGCAGAAGTCAAGCATCAAGCAGGAATAATGTCTTAAAGGAAAAAGAACATGTGCTTAAATTCAATAGTCTGAATTGCATGAGTCTTTTAAGCTGACATTAGAGTTTAGAAACTGCTGTGTATTAATGGAATATCAAAGAGGGTGTAAGATATCCCTGAGTGGGTAATCAGTGGACAACAAAGAACTATTGTGTGGGCCTTGATCCTGAAAAGGGGCACAGAATGAAAATGCCAAACAAAACACAACAACACAACTACAATACACTGTGCCTTGCATGAAAAAGTGAGGAAGTGTTCATAAACTGGTTCAAGATAAATTCACTACTAAGGGGAATCTAGTGATAAAATCTTCAGTTGATGTATCTTTCTGAAAGCTGCACTTAGCTCCTGAAGTACTGGAATTTCAAGTCCCCAGAAATACTGCTTTTCATCTGAAGGGTATTCAGTATAGAGATAAAATACATGGCACAATTTATTCCTAACTGACATTAAACACATAACAGTGAAAAATTGCAACTCTCGTCATATAACTCAGGCAATGTTATACAGGGGGTCTTTTACTTCCCTTCTTTTTACCTAGGAAAAAAGGTAATAAGTATTAGAATCCCCATTACAAGGTTGTCAGAGCAAAATTAGTGCATATTGTGTTCCAAGACAGGAATTTTTCAGAGCTTAGCAATGCATGAAATCAGAATAAGGAGAATAAGGAGAAATCCTATAACAAAGAGATAGGTTGACAAAGAGTAGTCTGAAGCTACAGAGATGTCAGTCATGAAGTCTGAACTGTTTAGCATAATTTCGCCTAAATCTGCTTAAGGTCTGAGGTAAATTAAAGGTACATTAATGTTGATACTTTCTAATCTTTATTTGTTGAAAAAGTTGCTTACAATATAAGCAATTTCAGTTTCTGAGTTGAAGTGGATCCATTTCTCAACTAGAAGTGAGTCACTGAGTTTTGAACCATATACGAAGAGTGAAATCCAAGCTGATGCATGCCACTGATGCTGCAGTGCAGGGTCTTCGTGTCCTAGAATCATGCTTGGCTCTTCCATCAGCCTGCTGTAGAGCAACCACTACCTTGCACAAAGCTGCCTGATGCAGATTCAAGCTTCAGGGCAAACATTTGCCCTCCTACTAACCCTAGCTAGCACTAAGCTATGACTCACAGTAAAATGAATTCTTTCTTTTCTCCTCTGATTAAATAATTGCAAAATTTTAGTTTAGCTTGGATATATAATATGGGGTAATTAGAAAATTTGATTTTATTTTCTTAAACTTATCTTTTCTTTATAAATATGAGCGGGATGTAAAATGAAGTGACCAGCAAAGTGCTGAGAAAAAAATAAGTTGAGAAAATGTTCCTGTCCCAGATGAGAAAATACAAATGGGCAATGAAAAAATCATCTATAGAGCAAACACAGTTCTCAAAGCACAGCAAATGGAAACTAGCTGTTAATGCTACAGTTCCCATCTTCTTTTGAGAGCTTTTTCTGGCATTTACTGATGGCTTGCTGTTGGTGAGGGTTGTCTTCCAGACTTTTGCTTCTATCAGCTAAGAGGAGGCTTCTCTCGGTTGTTTTATGCTTAGGGACAGCCTGTGCTTGCTGTCTTCAGCTGACTGCTGTCAAGAGCTGACCTGAGCACCTCTGTGGCTGGTGCTTGAGAGGCACCCACGCAGCTGTCAGGCTGGAGTGCCGCTGCCACAGACCCAAGAGGTGTTAGTGCAGCAGGGCATGCGGGCGGTGCGACATCAGAGAGGATGGACACGGGATTGACAGTGTGATCTCAGAGACAAAAGCCCAGGCTTGTTGAAACAAGAAATGAGGGTCAGCTAGAAACTGCACTCAAAGGAACGATAGATGGAAACTCTCAAGATGGGGAAGACTCGAAACGTGTGGTTTCAGGCAACAGCAGTCTTCCTAAATCTTGGCCTGTAGGCCATTTACACCTGTTGATCTGTAACTTCAGGACAGGCAGAGTGCCCTGGGAGCAGCTGAGGAGGAGGAATACTCATCAGAGAAGGCATCAAGGCCAGCTGATCCTGGGCCAAGCATTTGTGTAATAGGCCGTGTGGAATAAATAGGTTACACTCTATTTCAAAAGTCTGTACTCAGGGATATAAAATCCAGCTGGTGGCTGGTTAGTAGCTGGCATTCCTTACAGTGTTATAGAGGGGCTGCTGCTCTTTGCTGGTCCTATAAATATCATGTACAATGGCAAGGACTGCATGCAATTAAGTTCACAAATAATACCAAATTGAGAGGGTAATAGATATGCTGTAGAGCATGACTGTTATCCAGATGGACTTCAGCAGGTGGAGAACTGGACTAAGAAAAACCTTGGTGTTTTTATAAAGTTCTAAATCTGTAAAGAAGAGCCCTGTGCATGAATAGCTAAAAGCAGGTCTGCAGGGAAGGACCTAGCATCTTGGTTGACACCAAGCTTAACATGAGTCAGCAATGAGCCCTTGCAGTACCTCTTTCTGCATTTACTATTGCAGAAAGGCAGCTGGCAGGTTCAGAGAGGCAATTGTTCCCCTCTGTTTGGCACTTTTTCTCTTGGGATCGTATCTGACACACTGATTACATTGGCATACTAGAGTCAGTCCAGAAGAAATACACAAAGATATTCACAGATTGAAAGCACATAACAAATGAGTAGAGGCTGGGAAAAATTTGAAGTTTTTTTCTTCAGCCTGGAGAAATGAAAGTTAAGGATAGTTGTTTTTTTGTTGTTTTTTTTTTTTAATTTCTTCTGTATATATGCATCTATTGGAGAGTATGGGGAAGACAGAGCTGGACTTGAAGATACAGAAAATAAGAGTTAACAGATACAAATTAGAATATGTGACAACATACAAAGAAGCAAACATACTGTGAAAGTGTCCAAATACTAGAATAAGTTGACAAGAGAGATTGTAGAATCTCCATTCATGGAGATATTTAAGACTGGCCTGAACAAAATCCTGACAAACATGATGCAGTTAGTCCTGTTTTGGACGGTGTGTCGGACTAGATGGCTTTGAGAAACTGGATTTGATCTCAGTTGTTCTTTAACAGTCATGTTTTCCAGGAGCAGTGCAATGTAACACAACAATACAAAATAAAAGAAAGAAAAGATAAATAAAGATCAATTGAAAAAACAAAAGGCATTTTCTTTCTTTTTTTTTGTTATAATGTTTTTACTAACTAGCTCCAAAACATTTTGCTTTAAAGTGATGACTGTGAATGATTTGGACTTTGAATTGTTAGTAAAGGATATCGAGATCCATTCAGAGCAAAGATGTACCAGAGTCATACAAAGGAAGCTTTAAAAAACTGCTGACAATAAAAGAGCAAAAAGTAAAAGTGTTTCAAAGTTGTGTAGTAATATACCAGAGAAATAGGAGTTGTCAATGAATCCAAGAAATTTGTGGATATTGTGCTGGTTTTGACTGAAGTAGAGATAATTTTCTTTGTAATGGTTAGTATGGGCTATGTTTTGGATTTGCTTTCCCTGTTAAACTGTCTTTACCTCAATCCATCACTTCTCTGGCTTTTACTCTTCCGATTCTCTCCCTGATCCTGCTGGTGGGGGAGTGAGCGTGTGGCTGCCTGGGGCCTGGCTGCTGGCTGGGGTTAAACCATGACAATGTTCTTTTCTGTAGATAGGAGTGATAAAGAATCATGAAAATAGTCTGAGATTATTTTTAGACTTATTTGGGCTCTTTCTAATCTGGAACCTATTTTTGCAATTTTTAGTGTGAGGAGAGCTGTTCTGACTTTTGCTAGATGAAAATAAATACTGATTAATTTTTGGATAATGATAACTTTGCAATCAAGCTACAGTAAATCTTTCCAGTTCTAAACTAAAAACCATGAAGACTTAATGTTCCATGAGAAGGGTTTCTTAAAAAAAAAAAAGAAAAACGGATTACCCTTTACTGTATATCACTTGGCTCAGTAGTGACAAATGAACTACACCAGTGCATGTTCTTGGGGTTATGTAGCTGCAGTACATATTGAAAAGCTGAGAAAATTGTTGGGGATGGAAGAGAAAAGTATATGAAATTGCAAAAATACAAAGGTAAAAATATAAGACTAATAAACAGTCACAGTCAAAAGTCCAAGAGATTCCCTTGAATAGTGATTGTTGCTCTAGGCAAAGAATAAGTCATGCATAGATCTGAGAACGTTGAAAGAGGTTGCTCCTACAAAAATAACAAGAAAAGGAGTTCTGAAAGATCCTTCTACTCAGTGGTTTGAGAACTTTGTAAAACTGGGAAGTTTATGGAGGCTCCATGAACCACTTGGCAGCTTCAGAATGTGCCTGTTCTGATTCCAACATAACCATACTTCTACCACAGCATACCACCTTTTTACATTGGTACAATACCATCTCATCACTTTTCAGACTATTTAATGAGGGGATTTAGTGCAATGTGACTTCAAGTCACGCACACATATGAAAATAACAACTTTTCTCATGTATCTTCCTGAGTTTTTCTCTAAAATGTCCAGATTTATAATGTTTTAAGTAGGTTTCAATTATTTTGGCACAGCTAATTTAATGACACATTGGTAACATTTAAATGATACATTTCCCACCTTTAGGCTTATTATGTCTGCTGTGAACATAGGCAGAGAGATCATAGTCAATCAGCATACATACAAAATAATGTTAGTGACTACACAGGCTACTGCAGTAGGAGAAAAAAAAAGCCTACTAGTATATTAGTCTGATGAAATACTACAGATATTAATGTTGGTGCTAATTTTACTAAACATTTTTTAATAATTGGATTTAAATGCAATATTAATTAACTTAGAAGCTCTTACATGTTAAATTTGAAACCCAGAAACTGGAGAAATATTTTTTTGAAATTATTTAGCAAGAAGAAAGTAGAAGGGCAAGTTTGAGCCTTCACAAATACCAAATGCCTCAATTGCTTGCTCTTGCTAGAAAGTTTTTTCTTTTTAAAGGCTACTCTACTAAAAAGAAACCTTGGTATATTTTTAAGCTTCTGGAGTATATTACGTTTAGGATTCTTTTCCCTCTGACTTTCATTTATTTGCTATACGGATTGTAGCTGTATACAGCCATTGAAAAGAAAAATGAGAAATACAGGAATCTCAGATATATATGTAGAAAATCTACTTACGTGGAAGTCACTAATATCAGAGTAATGTGATTTTCACTGATACTGGTTAAATGCCCTGGTAAAATTTGTGTTATACACAACTGTTAGAGATAGTGTCTTTCCCAGTGGTAAGTGAATTTACAATTTAAAAGTAGTGATTGATCACTCATGTTGTTTTTCATAAATATTGTCAAAGTCTTGCTTTCTTCCTATGATTTACTAGGGAGAAACACTACATTTAAAATTATTTTAAATTAACCCCTTGCCCAAATGAGAGCATGAGACTGATACTGTTAAAAGACAAGGAATGTAACCCATGATCTGTAATAGTGTGATACTGATTTGTGATACTAATTTTCATTTTACTTAAAAAAAAGAATACTTTGGCTTTCCTTATGGATAAAATGGCATAAAATATTCATGAAGAAATGTGGTGTCTATTTTTCACAGTGAAGCAAATCTGAACCTTGACAACAGCAGTGACTGAGGTTCTACAGTAATTGAAAGTATGCAAAATGCAAACATGACAGATATCCCATGTTCTGATCTAAAGTGTCTTTTTGCTGGATAATATATAGTTTCATGGCCATATATTGGTTAGAAAAACACCACTGAGATTGCTGATTGGATAGTAAGTTTATAGTTATTTATGGATTGAAGTGTGTTCATAAAGTTAGGCAGAGGCCTGAAGACCATTGATCTTGAAAGAGTCATTATCGTTTATCATGACTATGTGGACTATAGCATTGTCTTCTACACTAATGTAATTCTTTTATTTTTACTAATGCTGTTAGAAAGCCAGTTTCCACGATACCTTTTTTTCCCAAAACAATGAATCACTTGTCTAAGATTTTGCAAAAATTTTAATTTTCTGCAAAATTTATCTAACTTTTATAAAATATGCATAGATTTATTCTCCTTCTCTGGGACCAATTAGCACATAAATACCGAGAGTCCATTGACTTCTGAGACTGACGGACTGGAGAGTGTCAGAATATAATGTGAGAGAAGATGTTAAAGATGTTAAATAAAAAATTCCTCTTAAATTTGGAAATTTGATAATCAATTTCACAATATAGTTACAAAGATCACTAAATCTAGATTCAATAGATGATAATCTGTTGAAAAAATACCCTATTTCAGGTTTATGACAGATAAGGAAGACTATTCCCTATAAAGAGGTTTTTGTAGTGCAAAATGAATTCTCACAGCCCATGTGCAGAGGGCCTTTGTAGCCTCCACACAGATCATGGATGTTGACCGGCAGATTTAAAAAATATTAAGCATCACTTGAAATACAATATGTGCTATAAATTAAAATATATAATCAAAGTAAATGCTCATATTCTAGAGTCTGACAAAATTTTTCAATCCAAAACACCTGGGTTAATGTCACAACTTTCCCACAATGACTGGGAACTTCTTTCACATTCTACTTCTTTCCACTTTAAAAATTGACTTGGTGCCTATAGACTCTGAACACTGTATTGCTATATGGTGACATGTCACTGAGTCACAGAAACTATTATTTATCTTGTGACTAATTCAGTGATAATGCCCAGAGATTCTGCCTGAGGTAAGACTCCCATGTGCTCTACAACTTAAACAGTGATTATTTCTCCATCAGGAAAATAAATAGGCATATTCCCCCCAGATAGTGAAGCCAGCTATCACAGAAATGTTTCGTCCATTAAATGATGTTAGCCTTTAAAGCATGGTGGCAGCATGCAGACAGTCTATCAGGACTGGCTTTTGGCATGCTCAGACTCCCAAGATGCTTAGGGACTATTTGGGGCAGCTACTTGAGGGAGCCTAAAATCCAGTCAGGGACTAACTGCTGAATAGCTCAGCTGACTGCACCTCCGTGAAATCCCAGCACGTAATATTTAATATTTCTGGGTACTGGACTGTTTCCTTAATCATGTTCTCTGTAAGAAAACATGAGTGAAGTTTGAGAGTTGTTTAGGTGTGTGGCCAAATCATTATGTTGTAAAAACTCATGTAATATGCTCAGTTAGTAAAACAATGCTGCTTTGGAACAACGATTCCTTTTAGTCAAGGGATGATCTTGCCATTTGTTTTTACTATTTAGTCAAGGTTATCATTGTTTCCCTTTTCTACTTTATAACCAGCCCTCTAATTCCCATTATGAGCCTGCCACAGCTAAATTAGAGCATGATTTATGCAAAAATTGAAAAGAAGTGACTTGCAGAACTCTCTCAGGAAGATTAGAGTTTCTGTCATGAAGTTTCTCTTTCCTAATGTCTTGGCTATTTTCTTTCTTCACTACTTTTCGATCATTAAATTTCCCCTTGGGAATCTGTGGATCATTTGGTGGCATGAATTTAAGTGTTTAAGACTTTTAGATGAAGTTTCTTTTAAGGGCAAAGATGCTGAAAGTCATAGTCTGAAGAGCCTTAAGCAAAGAAAAACCTTTAGGCCACTGATGACTTGTCATATTCTACCTGTGCGGTGAACAAACAGGCAGCCATTTATAACAATAGAGAAATGAATCATACTTAAAATCAAAATATATGAATTTTTTGCTAAAATGATAATTAGTTAACAGCAGATAGTCAAGGCATAGACAGCAGATCAAATATCTTGTGTTGTCAGCATCTTAAAATGGTTGAGCTTTTCAGCTTTTTCTTTTAATTAGGGCTATGGAATATATATGGGATACTTACAGTCCAGTAACTGAGTCAAAAAAAGGGAAATGCAATTTTATGGAAATACTAAAAAGCAAGACCTACAGGGTGGGACTCACCTCCTCACGCATTAGTGTCTAGTCTGTAGGTACCTGAAGAGGTCCAAAAAACCCACATGTGCCTGATGGATATAAAAGAGTAATTATATCAGACTTGCCAAAGCAGCTGGATGGCAGTGGGGGTTATTGTAGGGAACTGTGTATCTATTTTCACACAAATAAATGCTGCTTGAATTGAAAATTAGTAAGGTGTGGTGGAACACTTCTTCAAACATCAAGCCAATATGTGAAGAAGAGGATGCATTTCTAAAATGTAGACTTCAATGCGCTGTTACCTAAACATATACTTCTGGTTTGAATCAAGACTTATTTCCCTAAAAAGAGTCAGCGAGTGCCTACACAGCTGTATATGAAGTATTAAGGAAAGTAATAACACATATTGTCCTGCATACCATTCCTGGGAAGAAAGACAGTTCAGAGATGTCATGTAGGATCTTGCAGATAAAAGTTCACTTGGATACAAAGTGGTAAATTATGTGGTGTTCTGTGGGAAATTTTGTTAAACTAATTAAAACTTACAAATAGTCATTTTCTTTGGATATTTAGTTGGGGGCACAGAGTAAAATCTTCAAACTGCTTAACAAATTGCACCTGTAGTTGGAATAACTCTAAAGATATTTCTTTATATGAGGAAATAAAGGGTGTTCTTTTCTTACCAAAAAATAGAATGGTAGTAGGCTGAGCTACTCTGCTGTCTCTGTGGCTGACAGTACAAATGCAAGAAAGTTTATGCCAAGAACAAGTGGAGCCTGGTACAATTCAGGGATCAATAGACAAACAGAAAAATATTACTCAGAATAATTTTCCATCCATTTTACATATATACTTTTTTTTTGCCTTCACAGTCCATAGTTTTCAGTTCAAACAAATGATACAAACTACAATTAGATGGAACTGAAATTCTTTTGGAAAGCTACCACCATGATTATGAGGAAAGCGTATAATGTATATCAATGCTAAATGTTCATATTCAAAAGTATAACACAACATGTACAAACCAAAGCACTTTATAAAACTGAATACAAATTTTGCCTGCAAACTCAATCTTTTTCTTGCTTCTGCTCTGAAACACCTTTTTTCCTTTTTTGATTTTTTCCATAATAATTAAGCTTAAAAGCTATTAAAATACAAACTTAACAATGGAAACATTGACAGGTCCTTAAATACAGTAGAGTGAAGAGAAAAACTGTAATAAGATCCTGTCAAAACTGAAAATGAAGGAGTCTGAGAGACCAGAAGACTATAAAAACCTGTCTATTTCTAAGTTTTTAAACAATGATATTTTTAGATTTAAGTGCTCTGTGTAGTTCCACTAATTACATAACAAAGTGGGACAGATGAAATATCTGGGCATACAGGACAGTTACAGCTGTAGTTCAAAGATTTAAGTATTAAGAAGGTAGGTAAAAAGCAATAGCATCAGATATCCCTGTGTCTTTTTATAATATTCATATTTGGAATGTAATGTCCCTATAAAAGATCTCATTCTTCTCTTTTTTTTCTCTGACTTCTTTTACAGTTGCTGAATGTTAGGGAAACATAACTGAAAGAAAGCAAAATAAACAAGCTTAGTTCAAGGCAAAATTTCAGCAGCCTCAATTCATTCCTGCATGCATTGTCACATGCAGCTTGAACACTTTGTCCCCTCCAGTGTCTTTATTCTAAATTTAGTACCTACAGATGATGACTCACATCTAACGAGCACTGTTTAGTGTTCTCCTGTTCTTCACAGGTCAATGTATCGCTTGCAATTTTGTACCCAGGTATCTATGAAGACAAAATTTCCTCAGAAATAAGTCTCCATATTTTTAATGTCCAGTAGCTTTGCAAATATCCATATCTACCTACTTTCAGTATGCGCTAACTTTATTTGTAATATTAAGAAATAACTGTCAGAGCACTTACTATTGATATCTAGTACTTTGTTGTTCAATGTGCAGCCTCTACAGGCTTTGCTGTGGCTGCAAATCAGTCCCAACAACCTCAGGTGAGGCACACAGTAGATGAAGAATATGGCAAGCAGAAAGTAACTTTGCAACAGGGCAATACACACTGGGCAGGTTTTGCATGGGGAAGTGACATCTCCATTTTATGAGTTCTGGTGGCCAGGCAGGTTTGGCACAGATCTGAATGGAGAATTTCATGTGTCATGGAAGAAGCATTGATATAAATTCATTAGATGGCCATATTTATTACAGATCAGAACCTCTCAGCTGTTAAAGGCACTGATCAACTGATGCATGCACTCTGAAGGGATGAAGTAAGCAGACTTAGTTAGATGCTTCCCAGTGGTGCCCTGTGACAGGA
>WEKY01017071.1:63173-76914 GCA_013390045.1 Picathartes gymnocephalus | reverse complement strand
ACAACCAAAACCAATATGCAAGTAGCACACAACCTGCATGTAAGAAATCCTGGTGCTAACAAGGCTGTGTCAAAGCAAATAGTCCTGACTTTCTTACAGCTTTTGCAGGACTCTGTGTGCATACAGATCAACTGGAAGAGGCATCATTTCTATAGCACACAGCATCCTGCTGAACATTAATCATCATTACCCACTTAGATATTGCAATATGCAAGACTGATTACTGCTCCACAACTGCTCCCCAGCTCTCTCAAGCGTGCCAGCACTCAATGCTACTCCTCTGCACTTTCTCACAGAGAAGTTAAAGGAAAACAATGAATTTTCATGCCCCAAAAGGAAAGACAATTTAAATGTCAAAAAGCAAGATTAGTGGCACATAATTTTAGAATTATCACTGCTCCCCATCAATTGACCCAACAGGTCATTTCGGGATTCTTTATTTTTCTTGCATTTGTTCTTTAACCTAAATCTATAAAAAAGCTCAACTAATTGGAAAAGAACTATCCATTTATTCTATATAGGGAGTCTTGCATTCTGTTAGGTCTACTTAGGACTTTCTTGTTTACTTCTTTTGTCTTCTTTTTAAGAATATAAAAAGGTGTTTTTCCAATGATACAGCAGAATTTTGTGTTTGATTGTTTGCTATCAGTTTGTAATATCAAAAACTTTTAACAGGAAGTTTTGAAAGTAGGAAAACTTTTAAAACAGTCACAAATACAAGCTTTTTTCTCTTTTTTTTTATACTCGCATGTCTATTGAACATCATTAAACAAAACCCGCAATCAAGCATGTCTACATGTATTAACTTTTCCTTGCTACACAATATGGCAGCACCTTTTAAGCAGGAAGTGCCAGAGTTCGTGAGATACTGTCTGTATCTTGCAGTGTCCAGCATTTCTTCTTCAATTAGTCAGTTTTGAAGAATGACATAAAAACAGTACTAATTGCAAATGGAACACTCTTAAAACTGAAGTCTGTTGATGAAAGAAAATGTCAGGTTACTTTGTATGTAGTTCAGTAATAACAGGCTGTTTCACTGCTTTCATTTAAAACTAAAAATGTCAGTATTTATGATTAATACATATTCAATAAGATGTGGGAATCTACAGCCCATGCCTGCACTGCTCTGGGTATACAATACACATCTGCACATGGCGTAGCTGCACTAATACGTAAGTTAATGATGAATTGCTCAGGAACTTGCTTTAGTGGTGGACTTGGAAGTGCTGGGTTTATCGTTCTACTAAATGATTCTATGATTCTATAGTATGATCATGTGAACTTACATACTCTTAGTACCAAAGGGTGCCCTCACTGAGGTCTTCAACATCCTCACAAGGAAGTGGAGGGGGAGGTACTGACCCCTTCACTCTTGTGACCAGTGACAGGACTTGTGGAAATGGCATGAAGCTGAGACAGGGCAGGTTTAGGTTGGATATCAGGAAAAGGTTTTTCATTCTGAGGGTGGTTGGGCACTGGAACAGACTCCCCAGGGAAGTGGTGTCAGCTCCAAGACTAACAGAGTTCAAGAAGCATTTGGACAATGCTCTCAGGCACATGGACAGGTTCTTGAGGTGCCCTGGGCAGGGCCAGGAGTTGGACTTGATGATCCTGATGGGTCCCTTCTAACTCAGCAAATTCTATGATTCTATGATTAACAGACTATCTGAAGTCCTGTCTGGCCCTCAGTTAAGGGCTGGGGAACATTTTTCTATGCAATATAAAAACAGAGGATAAACTCCATGGAAAATAAAAATTTTCCCACCTTACACCATTTCCAGTTCCACATGAATATGAACGTATTTGCTTTCTTTACTTACCACTTTATTCTAATCTGAATCTATTCATGATGGATTCAGATTAGAATAAACAGAATCTTTTATCTGTATCTGTGAACTTCTCTTCTTTTATTCCCCAGTCCCAGAGAATTTAAAAATATCTCAGTGGGTGTTTTCTAAGATGTTTTTTGAGTCTGCAGTCATCAATTCTGCTAAATAGTTGGCTATGGGTGACACCAGGAACATTTGTCAGAAGAGACGGAGAAAGAATACCAACCTTAATTTCACGGGAATTTTTTCACCACTCTCTTCCTCTTCAAAGAAAATACTTCCTGAAACCCCTTTCCCAAGAAGCTGAAGCTTCCATTGGAGAGAAGGGACATTCTTCAAACACTTAGCCAGTAACGGCTGTGTCCAAAGTCATTCCTTCAACAAAAGAAACCAACCTCCTCAGGCATCTCTCCTGTGGCAGAACACGTATCTTGGTCATCACTGAGAGCCCTACTAAAAATGGACACGAATGTGTGCTTCTGAATTCTGCAATAAAACGGAGTCACCAAGGGGCAGCAGTTGCCTGGTGAAGAGAAACGGCTCCATTGAGCAGTGAATGTACCAGGTTTCCCACCAGCACACACGCTGGGCCACAGGCAGAGAACTGCTCTTTACAGCAGTTCCTGAGCTACCTGCAGCAGTGGGGAGGCAGCAAATTTCTAACACAAGAGGAATGTTGAAGGTGATATATGCCATTAAAAAATAACAAAGACCTAGCCCAAAGTGAACTGTTTACCACACAAAATGAGTTCATTCTTCATGAAGGCATGGGAAAAGAATAAACACAGCTTTGATGGCACACAGTTTAGGTGCCAGTAGGTTAACTGTGGTATCTTACTTCTCTAAAAAAATTGAAACAGCAGAATTTGCAGAACATAAGTATGGCTAAAATAACACAACAGATGCCAGTATTTTTTGATAATTCCACTACTCCATTCAGCTTTTTCCTACACTGACATATTCTAACTCCTTATTCCTTAATAAAGGTATTTGGTTAAATTACTAATTCTTCTGCATAGATAAATCAAAACATGAGAACAGACTAATAACTAATACAGACATTTGAGTATTTAGATGTTAAGAATAATGACACTCAGTGACAGCTAGTATGAAAACACTTTTAAAATTAATATTAATAAAATTATTTTTCTATATTAATACACCTATTGCAAGACCTTTGATGTATGCTGAATAGAAGCAATACAGTAGGCTTATCAGTCAAGCACAGTGAAGATAATAGATTTCTCCATTTTTGTATATCAATGGTAAAATGTACCTTCATGGTGACACGGGCAACACTATCTATCTATCTATACAACTTGCATACAGAAAGTCATCCTCCCAAAAATATTACTAACTCAGAAAAGTTTATCTGTTCTATGGGATTTTTTTGGAAAGGACTTAACTGAAACAAACAGAAAAACTTCTTAGTAATATAAAGCCTACAAAAGCATAACTAAAAATTTAGATGAAGGCACAAAATCACAAGCTGGAACATTCTCTTTGAATCTTCTATCTCATTCTGTCATCCTAAATTTCTGGGATTTCAAAGAAAAAGGTAGATCCTACACAAGCAGCTTTCAGAAAAACTTCTGTTAACCACTGAATAGTAGAAAGCTGCATTCTTCTTCCTCTGGTCACATTAACCAAAGAAAGATTTTCCCTTTTTTTCCTCCTCCACTATTTTCCTCTTTTTTCTCTAGGTTTTTGGGCCACAGATGTCATTTTAGTAGCCAAAAACTTAGCACATTGGTAAAATGGAAAAAGAAAAAAATGAAAACAAAGTTCATTGTGTTCCCATTCCCATTTTATTTTCCAGGATAGAGGAAAAATAAACAAACAACAACAAAAAGAGTATTTTCAGAAAAGCATGTTTTTCTCCAAGCAGTATTTTGAAAAACTATGCATAAACTACAGGAAAAGCTATTTCTTACCTTAGTATTTAAACAGCACGGTAATATAGTGCATTTAACCAATGAATCTGGGTTTTTTTAAATTACCTTTTTTTTTTAAATGTGAAACTTTGGGCACCTAAAGAGAACTATTCCTTTCTCCCTTCCTGCCCTCACATCTCCCTGCCTGAAACGTACACACTCCATTTCAGCAGTTCTTCTCATGACACCTTCAGAACATGGATATCAGAGAAGTTCATAAATTCATTCATCAGAAGTCCTATGGTGCTGATAGCACTTTGGGTGCTGGGCCAGTGCTGAGCATGAAAGCATCACACCAGCTCCACCTGCACCTGCTGAATGTGGATCAGCAATTCTCAGCATCTTGTCAAAGCACACCCTTAGGCCATTTCAGGCACAGAACAAAACAAGTTTTTATTCCCACTGTGTAAACTATAACATGCAATCCAAAGTGTAATAACACAAAATTAAATCCGAAGCAAAGGATCAGGAGACAGCTATACAAATGCAGAGGGAAGGTTGCACTCGTTCTAGTTTCTTCCTCAGCCTTTTCCTAGCTTGTACTTCATACTGGGATGGGAGAAAAGCTTAGGCTTTTTTTTTCCCTATTCAAAATAAAATCTTGCAGAACTCAGTTCTTGATAGGCATGAATGTTTATTTTATGATTATACTTGATGGCAGTAAAGCATGTTTTTGAGTATCTCATTTAGTCCCTTCCTAGCTGTAGAATCACTTATCTTATACAAATAGTGTATTTAAATAATAGATTTAAATAGATACAGGCTGAATGGCCAGCATGTATGCTCACCTCCTCCCACAGGTCAGAAGTGTGGGCTTCAGGTACTGACCTAAAATTGCCGAAGAAGAGAAATGACGAGATCAAGGAGATCATATCCATCTGAAAGTCAGATGCTGTATCTAGACATATCTTGTGAGCAAAAAGCTCTGATCTGAATTGCTGCCTCCAGTCCTCTTCATTTAGGGTCGGAAAGGATGATGGGACCAATCCCTGACATCTCTTGCAGCCCTTTGTCCTTCAAGGTCTGCTTCATGGCACCAAATTGCTTTGGAGGCTCCATCACCTAGCAAAAGGGACTCTGGGATCACTGTCCTTACTGACTGCAGGCTCACAGCGAGAGCTCAAAGGGACCACCCAATGTTCCTGCAACTGTCCCAAATGTAGCCTTACCTGTGATAGTTATGCTGCCTCGAACCATTAAATATCCTGCAGAGGCTGCAACTGGGAAACAGAAGAGGTAACTGGCTCTTACAGCTACTCCGACAAGATTTTGCACTGTGGTTGGTGATGCTCTTGTTAACTGGGCAAAATGGATATCATCATTATCTGGTTATATCTATTTCCTTTGGGACATGTTTGTTTAGTCAAAATTATATGGGTTCTAAATATGTGTGCTCACAGAGAAGGAAGGGTATCTTACCACACTGACAAATGCAATTCCCTTTCTGTAATCTATTTGGAAAATATTTAACTTCATTTCAACATGCAATTAGATTAGGTTCTTATTGGACTATTAAAATCTTCAGAATAATCATCCATCTAAAGCTACTCTACAGTCTGAATTACTGGTGTTTTCTATTTTTATAAAATGTATTTGGTAAGAACCCAAATAGCTTTTAATTTTTTTATGTAACTGCCAAATTATAATACAGTAGGTCAGAAAATGCTTGAAGCAAAATATAATCCATGATATATATGCTCTTTTTTTTTCCTTTTCTTTTGCAGGCTTGAGTAATAGAAGGGCACAAGCAGTTTCACATGCTGTTCTGCATCGCAGGATTTAGTCAGAATTAGCTCACTGAAATAATTAGGTTTTTTCCACACTCATAAGGATTAATGAAGGAAAGAAACGTAAAATATCTAAATTAGACCAGCCAAGACAAAAGAAGGAAGACTTTTTGTCCCTTTTTGTAGGGTGAAAAGAACCTATTTTCTAAACAGTTTAAAATGTACTTTAATATTATTACAAACTTAGAAGCTACATCAACATGTGAATTTCTGCATACATGCACTCAGTATTATATCTGTAAAACATTTTAGGTGGCATTAGTAACAACTGCTAACTCAGGCAACACTGATGTGTTTTACCCAAGGAAGAGACAAGAGAGTATGAATACCTGTTTTTGTATTGCTGTCTCGCAGCAGTGATCATGCAGCAACCCAGTTTCTCTTTTGTGCTTAAAACCTGTTGTTTTTGTCTCTGCATTCTTATCCTCCAGATCTTGTCTGAATTGTTTTCAAAGACTGTTGATTCTTATAGCTCTGCTCTTCATTCAGCAAAAATTGGGAAAACAAAGCCACAAGGCACCCAGTGACTACTCCAGGATAACAATGGACCTCTATGCAGTAAATAAGTCAGAGTTCAAACTCCAGTTTCAAACACAGGAACAGATATGAAAAAGGAGGAAAGTCACAGAACCATAAAATGGTTTGGGTTGGAAGGGACATTAAAGAATGTTTCGTTCCAAACCCTTGCTGTGGGCAGGAATAAAATCAGAATCTATTTGCTGAAATTCATTATTCCTTTTGTAGACAACAGGCAGTTCTAATCCAGTGTTTAGGAGTGAACTTCACAAATTTTATTCTATGCAGTGACCATCTTCTACACAGGTCTCCTATTTCCAATTTTAAAAATGATAAAAATATTAATCAAAATTAAAACGTCATTAGTAGGAGTCAGAGGAGGTTCTAGTTCAGATGCTTCTATGGACTTCACTGCAGTTAATTTTCCTTGGCAGGCACTTAGGTACAATGCAAGGCAGATAACAAGCATAAGTGAAAACAAAAGCACTCTGCTGTACACTCTGGTTGTACAGTGCTGCCAATGCTCTGAACCTTCTGAGACTTGCAACAAAATGTGAGGATCATAAACCATGAGAAGTGTAAAAGCTGATGGTATGCATAAAGATCTTACCAAGTAAAGATTTAACTATTAATAATATGCAGCTTTAATCCATGTTCATAAGATGATAACATCAAATAACTACCCAAGAAAAGTGCTGAAATTGGTGCATCACTTCAAAAATACAAAATACAACCCAGAACATGAAACCAAGATGGACTACATCATTCCAGATTATTCAGCTGTAAATTTGGATGTTTGAAATCATTAACCTCAAACTTAGAGTAACTCCATGCTTTTAATTTGTGAATACTGAAACCAGGCACATAGATCTGAAGCTAAAACACTGAACGTAAATTCATAGAAAGAACACCATTTTGTTACAGAAGTAAAATCATAATACTCCAACAGACAAACACCTTAATGTAGCAAAAGATCACATATTAAATTTCTTTCTAACGCTTAAGTTCCTTAGTGATTTAGGCATTTATAACATTACTGAGTCTTATTTATGATTTGCAATAGGATAGTTAAATTGAAAAGGAAAAGCAGAAAACCAGAAGCATATCTTTCAGAAGCATTTATACATGAAAACCTAAGCTCAAAATCAAATTACATCTTTCTTTCCTCAATATAGATAGTCATCAAGCATACTGTGCCTTGCAACTTCCTTGCAAGTTGTCGTAGCAACCACTACTATGTGAGGACCAATTTTACTAATAGTTCATGCAACAGTATTCAACAGATAATTGTTAAGATAATCAGTGTTGGTTTGGTACTAGAATACATAATATGTTTTGGTTTACATCTAAAACATGAGCAACTTAAAAATATCAGCTTTTCAAAAAGGGTTTCTACAGAAGATTGATAATCCTAATTTTCAATCTTGACAATGCTCTCCTTCATCTTCCCACACAAACAAGTGAAACAATTAAAAATAAAGCCACTGCAAATCAGAACCACTGTTATATTACAATTTTGAGCTTTGTAAAATAAGTTAATTCATAAAGACATTACACCAACATTAAACAAATCACCACTGAAACAGGTATGAGCTGTCATCCTTCTTGGTCGTAGAAGCAGAGTAATTAAGAATATTACCAACATGCAGTCTGAGCTGCCATGTCAGCATTACAAATTCTCCCATTAGGCATACAGCTCAAAAAATAAACAGAGATAACTTAAAATATCAAATTTTGCAGCTGTTTGGGACTTCAGACATCATGCATTAATAATACATCTAAACATATACACTTACAGTTTTCAGTTAAATTTCAGGTCAGATCCTAAGTCTATTTTAGGACTATCAATCCTGCATTCAGAAGAGTAATTAGGCTTCATGCAGATATACCCAAGACAGAAACACTTCTCAGACAGGCACAGCTTTGGTCTCATGGTGCAAGGATGAATAGTACAGTAAAACCACCTGTGAAGGGAGTATGCCTGCATTTCACACTTCCCTTCAGCATTCCAGAAGCAAAGACCAAGAGAAAAAACTTTCCCCAAGTCGCCAGGTTCATTATGGAGATACACAGTGCAGCTGGTCAGCGCACACACATCACACCTCCCAATCCAGCGTCATGAACTACATGTGCAGAGCTCATAAAACCTGCACACCACATGCCTGCACATTGGGCTTCTTGCTACATCACTTGTGTACTCCTTGCGCCTCTACAGTAACGCCATTCCTGTAACAATAACCACATGAATGGTAGCAGCACATGATTTTTGAACCAACTGCATTATTACTGTTAACCAGGCCAACTAGTTCAGTGCTATTTTAAAAGGTGTGACTACAGTTTAGGCATACCTTAAAATGAGTATTTCAGATACTCCTCACTCCCCACCTATTTAAAATGGCTTCAGAAAATTCAAGCAATATAACTTCCTAGCTAAGAAAATCTTGATTATTACTGATGGGATTTAACACAAAATTTGCATAACCTCTAATAAAAGCTACCGCAGTAAACAGACTTCATGCATCGTGATGAGATTAAACAAGAAGTCTGATAAACTGATAGGAAGTTCTGCAGTTTGTTTAATCTTTTAAAGGGAAAATCTCTACTTACTGGGCTCACGTTGTACTGGCATACACCCAATCATTTCTTGTGCACAGAGTGCTTTTTGTGAAGGTATGAGGAGTTAGAAAAAAATAAGCAGGGCAGTAAAAATTTGATTACAAGCATGCAACCCCACAGAGACAGCACTCTGTGCAGACTGATCCAAAACATGAACAAGGACAAAAAGACAACAGTACATTTACTTTTAGACTACCTCCTCAGTCTCCCAAAGATAAAGTATGTAAAATACTAGTATTGACCATCATTCAACTGAACCCAAAAAGCTCTTTCTGCAGCAGACCATGGGACTAAGCAGTTGCACAGTGAGAGGCAGTCAACCTTGGAATTAAATATGCTTCCATCAGGTTCCCTGAACCCAGACAGTATTTATCAAATGGGGCACTCTTTCAGGACATTAGACCCCTATCTAATCTACATTGACAGAAAAGAAAAGATTAACTCAGAATACAGGGGCAACACCCAGTTTTTCAAGCTACCTGTGTTAAAAGTATCCATGTCTCCAATTAAAAAGTGAATGTAAACTTTTCAAGCTAAAGCTCAGATACAAAAATACTGTGCTGCTTTATTTCAGCCGTAGGGGTAACAGTGACTAGACCTGCACTCTATATGAGGTGCATATTGGTACTGGAGCAACTATCCTTTTGTATATCATCTTAAAGCATTTTAAGAGACCCAGAGTGAAGAAGTTCTTTTTCCAGGCATCTATGAAATCAGAGATGATGACACCATACAAAATACCCCAACAAACCACCAAGTGGTCCATCAAAGCACTCTGCTGAATTAAATTGGTTTTTTTACATCTTTTTGCACCATACTTCAACCAAACTGTCCCCACGTCCTCTGTGTCTCTGAGACGTCACAAACTCAAGGAAGAGCTGGCTGGGATGTCTTCTGCCCAGGTGGAAACCACTGCTAACAGCAGATGAAGTCAGTCACAGCTTTTTCCAAATGAATTACAAATTCCTCTGAGGACAAAGATTAAACCACTTCCAGAGCAACCTCTTCCAGGGCTGCTTTGTCCCTGCAGGTGAAACTTTCTCCCTACTGTTCAAACCCAAGTTACAATTTGTGCCATTGCATCTGTCTTTTTGCCATCTGTCACTACTGAACAGAAACCAGCTTTAAGATCTTTGTAAACGCCCTTCAAGAAGTCCTAGGATGCTACTGGACTGTTCTTCTGATTCCTCTTTTCTAGACTGTGGAAGCTCAACTCTGTCAGCCTCTCCCTCACACCCACAACCTCTCACCATTTGCTAGACCTTTGAATGGTGCTTTTTCAACTTTTCTGTCTACCTCTTGAAGTGCAGTGCCTCCAAAACTGAATGGAGTATTCCAGACAGCCTTACAGACACTAATTACAGGAGATAAAAACAGTCTTTGAGGTACTGCTTCCAGCACAGCCCAGTGCCTTATTTACTCTATTTGCAACGATGGCACATTTAATGCTCTTGTTCAATTCAATATAACACATGGGGTTAATTTGCACCAAGTGCTCTATCTGGATTGAAGCTCTATCAATGTGATTTAGTAAATCTGAAAATATGCAGTGCCTCTTGGTTCATGACCCAGGATGTTGATGAACACCCTAACAGTGTCAGCCTCAGCAGTATTCCCTAGAGTACCCTGCTTGTTAAGGACCAATTGTAAAGCACCATTAACATTTCAGCAGCTAAGCTTCAACCCATCTAAAATTCCACTTGCCTAGACCATACCACTTCAGCTTCCAAATGAAACCTCTATGAGAGACAGTGACAAAAGCACTACTGAATTCAACAGATCTACTGCTTGCTTTCACCCCTGCAGCAGATCATTTAAGCCAAAGCAGCAATAAGGCAAGCCAAGCACAGTTTGCCCTTGCTAAATCCACGCTGACTGTTTCTGGTTGTCTTTTTGTTCTTTATGTGCTTGGAGATAAGAATATACTCCATGATCTTTCCAGGCCATGAGATGAAGCTATGCAGCCTACAGTTACCTAGATGCTCCTCCTTGTCTTTCTTAGAGATGGGTAACACATCAGGCTTTTCTCTCTCACTGAGGACCTCCCCCAGCTGCAGGCTTTTTGTAGCGGTCTTGCACCTGCCAGGTCTTTCAGTACCCTCAGCAGCTCCCATCCAATCCCACTTTTCTGGATATATCCAGCTTCTTTAAGTGGCCACAAACTTGTTTCTGTCCAGATATTGGCTGTTCAAAAAATGCTGGCAAATACAGAGGCAGAAGAGCAGGCTTTTCCCTGAGGCCAATAAAGCATTTTGTGCTTCTGTACCATTTTATACTGGCTGGTTTCTTCTATTCAGTGAATTTACACGTTTCACAACCTTCTCTTTGCTATCAATCAACTTTAAGAAACCCTCCTTATTACTTTAGCTGGTTTTGGCTACCCTTTTTGCATTATGCCTTTCTGAATTTTAGTTCCCAAAGCAGTTCCTCGTCAAGTGGGTCTTATTTAAAAGTCCCTAATCTTCTTACACAATAGGATTATTTTTTTCCTGAGCTCTCAGTAAGTTTTCACATCTTACATGGGACCTCTGAGGAGCCTGCCACTCAGACACCTGTGCTTCTTACCTCTGCCCCCAGAGCCCTGCAGTCACCTTCAATCTGCTGAAAGCTTTTCCTGGCCACTTCACTGATGCCTGTCTAGATGAGCTGCCAAGGAAGCAGTCAGAAAGCCAGGTAAGCTGTGGCAGCCTCTGCAACACCATGAATCCAGGCTCCAGGCAAGCAGCAGCCCTCCCCAGATGACTGATCTGGCAGGCAAACAGCACTCCCTGTCCCACAGCGGGTGAAGTCACAAACCACGAGCACTTGTCATGGCATTTCATAGGATGGATGGGTCTGAATCAGTGGGGAGAGGTGTCCAGCCTGCTGTCCCCCCACCAGCAGAGCTCATGCACGCTCCTCTGCCGATGAAGCCCAGGCAAATAGCCACAAACAGCGACGGAGCCTTCTGTGTGTGCATCTGCCAGCCTCCCCCCAGTCCAATACTTAAAAACTGGTAGGGGTCACCTACCAAGGTTAATTTGATCTGATAGCTGGGGGAGAGAGAGAGAGAGAGAGTGCGAGCACTGCAACCTGGGGCTAATCCAGCCCCGCATGGGCACCAGCTGCTCAGCCACATGGCAGCGGCCTGGGGCCACAGGCAAGTGCCCACTGCCCCTCTGCTGCCCGAGGGGGTCACAGACAAGTGCTGGGGAAGGGATCATAGGTCCTCTTGCCTAAAGGCTGTGGTAGACTATTTTAGGACCACTAAGATCACCACCCATCTGGCCAGCTTGAAACACATTCGACAATGAGTTGAAATGTGTGATAGGCACAGAAACAGGAAGCAAAATTATATAAGCTTTTTTCTTTTCCTTTGGAAACCAGGCTAAGAAGTCACCCCTACATATGCATAGGTCCTCCACATCAGCAAATTAGTTTACTCAAATCTCAGTTTCCAGACCACGTAGTTATTTCATTCCCCAACATGAATACCATCCTGAATTCCTTCTCCATTCCTGCTTGGCACTATTGAGACCACATAGTCAAAACATGCTATTTTTGTTTCCACATGATGGAGGAAAGATACCCATATGATTTGCTCTAACCCCCTTCTTCCAATATGCTGCCATAAAAATAATCAGAATTTGTTTAATGCCTAAACACAGAAGATGAAGCAGGTGCTCAAAATCTTAGCCTTCCTGTTGGGACAGTTTTATCTATTACTCAGTTCCATTAAGAGATAATATAAATGGCTTAACAACATTAAAAAGTTATTGCAGATTTGCTACTATAAAGTTGAAAATGTAGCCTTACAGGAGGTAGTATATTTTCCCCACCTTAGAAATATTACAAAAATTTATTTAATGCTACCCACTACCAAGCCTAAATGGTTTGACAGCCCATTATTTGGAAAATGAACATCTTCCATATTTGTTGAAGTGGATTTAATCCAAGATATGACTTAAAGTAAAATGAAGAACAAAAATGAAAAAAGAAAAAAGCTCTAGTCAAATATACTGATTTGTATTTTACCTATAACGTAATAGAAACAAATCTAATGCAGACATTAGTGGGATTTAGGCATCTGATGCAATACAAGCAAATGATATTGATTTCCCCCCCTCATCAGCTATGATTCAGATAATGTAAAGAAAACACCAAACAATATTAACAGAAACAAAAATGAAAGCCTGCAGGTTCAAGTCAGGTTGCTCCATGCAATCCTTCTCATAAATAAAATTCAAGAACTACTAATTACTTTTTCCTTCAGTACTCATTATCACATGTCATGTTTGCTGAAGTCCTAGCTAACAGCTGAAGGTTCAGGGTCATAATTTCTGACGTGTTGGTTACTGCTACTCGATGACTGAAACTTAGTTTTAATAGATGCCACAAAGCTAACTAACTTCAATTAGATACTACTTTAAAAGTCACCACAAAAGGCCTATCTGTTGCTGAAGTCAGAAAATAATCTTATGAGGAATGGAATACATTCCTCATAGGAATAGTACAACTTTATTTAATGCACTATAGGGTGAGGGGGGAGAACATAAACCAACCTGTCATTGCCTGAGAACTGGACATAAAACATGTTATCCCTGACAAGTCCAATTGTCAAACTGCAGCTCAACATTCAGTTATGGAAGATGTCAAATTGCCTGCCCTAAAGCAATGGTAACTAACTAGAAGTTACAAGTCCAGTACAGTTCACTCAAGCCATAGTAACACTTGAGATGTAAGCATTAAACTTAATTGTCCAGAAGACAGGTATTTAAAGAAGGAATGGGTAAATCTCTTTCAGGCCCACTTTCCTGGAGTGGCAAGTGAGGTTAGCTTAAATTGTACCTACTGTAAAAATAATGAAATAAATGATTGCTGTCTTCTTTAAAAAGGGAATTGACTTCTACAGATTAATAAGCAGAAAATTACTAAACAATCAGGCTTTATCACCAACATTCCCCCTACCCTCTAGAGAAGAAAGCCTCCAACTGGAACATTTTCAGCAGGTGTACCAAAGCAAACCAAAGGCTATATTCTTTCCAAATCAATCCTAAAACAAGGGAAAAAGAAAAAACAA
>WEKY01017071.1:22559-63088 GCA_013390045.1 Picathartes gymnocephalus | reverse complement strand
AAACCACAACCAAAGAAAAACAACAAACAAACAAAACAAAATTTAAAAAAATACAGTCCAAACCACCAAAAAAAACCCCACACAAATCAACAGATGCAAACCATACAACTGACCATGAGAAATGTTATGCCTTTATTCTGGAAGTAGACAAGCAGTTTTGGAAGTCAGGATAACCACAACTCTTTGTTGTGAGACAGGACCTATGGAAGTATTTCTTCAAACTACAAAACAAACTAGGGAATATTGCAGTGATTATGCAGAAACTCAGTCCTCCCCAATCAAGAAGAAAGTCCTCCTTCTATCTTTCTCAGACTACTCCCATATAGGTGCAATTTGGAGAAAAGTGGGCAGCACTGGAGTCTTAATGATTGCATACCTGGGTCTGTAACATCACAACACACCAACAAAAAATACTGAAAATAATAATTTAAAAAAAAAAAAAAACACAAACAAACAAAAAAAACACCCCTTCACTCTTAAAAGACACTTTAACAGCTGCACTGATGGCACTACTAAACTCACACTGGCTGCCATCTAGATATTTTAGAATCACACTAAGAACAGGCGATCCAAACTCTTCTGCATCCACCAGCATTTCAGGTTTTCACCAGCCAGAGAAATGAGATCACAATCTGTTCCTGTGGATGCTGTAAGGAGTCCTCCACTCGGTGGCATTTCAGATTTCTACATAAGGGGAAGTATTCATATGCATACAAAGGAATAACTAAATACTTTACGCAAAGAGTGCTGTCTCTGTATCAGTGTTAGAGACTGGCTTACAGGAAGAGCACCACTCCCCAGAAAAGCCACGGAGGTCATGTATTTTTAGCATCACCATTCTAATTTCACCCACCATTGTACTTCTTTATTCTACTGAAGTTCATGGTAGAATGAATCTTATAATCTGTAAGTGGTTGCTAGGATTCTTAAAAGATTGCCTTTTATTCCAAGATCTTCAGAAGCTTTTTAGAGGAGATGAGATGTCAAGCAGGCAAGAAGACTTTTTTTTCCCAGATAACAGAAATATTAATTAAATCAATCTTACAGGAAAAGGAAATAACTGCCACTTTACTATGTAAATATCACTGTGTTCAAATTCCACTGTTCCCCTGAATAATGATAAAGGTTTTACAGAAAAAGTAAAAAAAAAAAAAAAACCAACAAAACTGATTCTAAAGTTTGGATTTCTAAGATTTATCTATATTCCAAAATTTATTATTTTTTTTAACTGTTATATTTGTTTCCACTTCTGGAGTTTCGTTTTGTAACTTTAATTTCAATAGCATAGAAGTTCTTTTATAATCAATTCTTGTCTATGAATAAAGATGAGAACCAAAGTCTCCAGATTTGTAAATTCCTCTCCAAATGCAACATCATGGTGATGGTAGTCTCCAAGAGTTCAAGCTGCTTTCCCTTACTAAGCTTCAAAGCTTTAGACATGAAGAAGCAAGCCTGGTAAAATCTGCCTGGCAAGGACCAAGAGAAGATGGAGCTGCCAACACAGCCCCTCTGAACAGCAAAGGTCTATTAAGATACTAAAGGATGAGGATATCCAGCTTTAAATAATCCAAACAGCAAGAAACAATCAGACTTTCAACACCACTTATGGAACCATTTTGGTTTTGCCCAATACAGTAGTTTATATTTTAACCTTCTGAAATACTGAGGGTTTTGATTCCCCTGTGCTGTTTGCTAGAACACAGGCTAAACTGAAGGGGAAAAAAAATATGCTTATCTAGACTTTTTCATTTGTTATTCCTCCCAAATTCCTTTATGTCCAGCAGATGCCTGCCCTTTTCCCAGAACTTTCCTCCTTAGAATTCTTCTACTCATGCTTCATTCTGCATCAGCTTTTGGTGACTCTGCAGCCCCCAGAGACATGACAGAAACAGCAAACCCTGAGCTCCCTTCCTTCCTCCCACACACACAAACCTAAGGCATCACATGAATGCTATGGCTTGTCCCTCCCAGCTATTTCTCTCTGGTGCCAGTGTCGCAGCTGTGACTCCAGCACCTGGTTTGTGTGCGTGCCTCACCACAGGCAGCTGAGCTGGCACAGAAAGACACCATTTCACCAGAAGAAAGGAGCACACAGAGACTCCAAGGCTGCAAGTAAGTCCATCTCACACTCCTCCCTGCAAGCCTCCCACTCGCACCCAAAACCTGGCACTCTGCTGACCTGTTTCCCCATCTGAGGGGGCTGCTTTTACAATGAAGACACAACAACACTGCCCACAAATGTGCAGAGAACAAACACCACGTGGGCCTACGTGTGTCTCTAGTAAGCTCCTCCTAGGCTGCTGAGAGCTAGCAAGCAGAACTCTGAGTCATGTTTTTTGGGTCAGAGCTCAAAAAGTTTTGGCTGTTTGACACAACAGGGCTACGATGTACTGCTTGGAGTCCCTGCAAAACAAGGCACAGGTGTGCTCACTGCTGCTCCACACCACAACCCTGGGGCAGAGCCAGCACAGCGAAGGCAGTTCTTGATCTGAAGCCAATGACAGGCCTGCTCAGAAAATTCTCCATGTTAAAAAAAAAAAGAAAAACCCAAACTAACAAAACAACACCCAAAACAAATCAAACTCGTCAAAAAACCCTCCACCCAAAAAATAAAAAAATCCCAAACCTATTAGTGTTTCCAAAACAATGATACTGAACATGCATCTTCTTAAAGAGGAATCTAGTTAGTGAACTGGAGCATAAAGTCAAAATGTAAGCCAATGTTTGCAGCATTGAAGAATGAGAAATACAAAATTAGCAGCTATTCTCACAATCTGAAGCCAAAGATTTGTTATTCTGAAATGGCTTCACCGTCAGTAGTTTCCAACTAAACAGAGGCAGAGCTGCAACAGCAGCCTTCACACTAAGTAGATCTGACTGCGGATTCAGTGTACACACTCAGAAAGGTGATGCAATCTAGCCTTACACATCAACATCTCTGAGTGCTCGGAGCAAGACGTGTCCTACAAATACAGAAATGAAGCTGTGGAGTAAACGTCAACACAGACATTCATAGGCAAAGCTAAATTAAGCCCCACAAAGAATACAAAGCATACACCCATAGAAATGAAGGCCTATTAGGTTAAAAATTTCATCAGATACTTGTTTTTGAACAACATTTATGACAAGAGATAAATGACAAAGCATGTAAATTACTTCAGTCACCTGGTAGGCAGGGAAATTTGCTGCAGGGAACAAACAGGTAGTAAATAAATAAATTAAGAATATGTTACCAGGCTGTGAGAGGAAGGGCTACAAGGAAATGGACGCCTTTCCCTCCAGCAGAGGTCACAGCAGTCAATAGAAATTATTAGCATCATTCTCATAACATGAGAACAAGCCAAGCTGCCAAATAGCTACGCTGCAATAGTATTTCAAATAGAGATGAAAATTTCTTTTCAGAAAAGGAAATTGAGCTCCTTCAAGAAACTACACTAGTCATTTCATCTCTCATTATATATTTTCCTTGTTGGCACATCTAGTCTCGAAAGACCTCTGACAGCCCTGCAGCCTGATGCAGGGCTTCCCACTGTAGTGAACGTCACCAGCATAACACAATAGCTTCCTAGAAATTGTAGCCCATTTTTTTTTCCTTCTGGCAAATTGAAATTGTCTAATCACAGCAAATTCATTAATAGAGAAGTTACAAATGAAGTGCAGGGATGCCTGAAGGTTTCACGTCCGTGAGTACCTTTTCCCACTGATCAAATGCCTGAGCTCACAACTCCCAAAGACACTGCTGGTTTCTACTCTCAGTTCTGCCCACAGAACATCCCACAAAGTAAAATAAGGCACATTTCTATTTTTGTTTGTCCATATAACAAAGACTTACCCTGATGAATTGTGTCCTTATGATCTGTTTTGAAACTGATGGTAATAGAAAAAACTGATTCTTGAAGGAAATGCTGTGCATGCAAAATGCTGATTTGCTAAGGAGAAACCTCTGTGTCTGTTTTTTTCAGATAACAGCTTTATTCAATCCATGAAATGCTACGATATACTATGGAGGACACCTATCCCCAGACACCTCGTTTAAGTTGTTCATGTGGTTTTTGACAAAGAAAAAAAAACCAACAAAATCTACCAGGTAAACTGGATTATACCAAACCTGGTTCTCTCCTCTTGCTGGAGGAGCTAATTGCATACCTGGATGTGGAACACACTAAATGTCTGCCTGCTTCAGCTGGAAAACACTACAGAACATAACCCCCAAATAAATTGGTGAGATAAGTGGTTCCCCCACTATTTCATTATTTCAATGTATTTAGTTGTAGCACCAAGGTTTTTCAGAAGACAAATTTAGGATATACATTTTGGGAGGAAGTGAGAAGCTACAGTACCTAGTCACTTGCATTGGCATAGGTTGTAAATCTGGAACTGGATAGCATGTGGTGGAAGAAAAAGTATATCTGAAACATTGAAATACTACTACTGCTATGAAGATTGCAGAAAACTAATAGCTCCTTGGACTGGAATGATGAAGAGCATAAATTTTTCCAGGTATATTTTCCCCATACATACACCTTGTAGTGACAGAGATGCAACCTCTATCAGCAATATCAAATTTTTTTTTTTCTTTTTCTTTGTTTTCTCCTTTTTTGCTTTTTACAGAGAGAAAGCCATTTGGTTCATCAGTGTATTTGGACTTCTAGACTATATTTCTTTGTCCTAATCATCCATGGGAGCAGCTAGTTGCTGCTTTCCAGTTTTCAAATTTCTGGTGAGAAGTTATTAAATAAGCAGATTACCTCATCTGTCCTCACCACCAGAGGCACCACGGCCATACAACTGCCTTAGCTGCAAAGTAGCACAGCTGTTTTCCTCAAAGACCATCTCCATCTATTTTTTTGTCCAGGAGACATTCAGTAACGTACCTGTTCAGGTCACACCCTGCACATTAGCTTCACCTCCGAATACCTCCGCTGTCAGCCCACCAGCTGGCAGAGGCTTGTGAGTAAACTGGGAATTAAAAGGACAGGCCAGATGTCAGAGGGAGCAATTGCTTAGTGACAGCACCTCTGTGGTAGCAAGAGCCATTTCACAGAAATCTTAATTTCAACAACACGCGGCCACGAGCCCCAGACATGTTGCATAAAGTGGGGAATAAAATCTCTAGCTATGCTGACAGATCAAGAGGTACAGGGCTATCTTACCATGTGACAATAGACCTACTTTTCCCTTTTAACAGTATTTGGGATTTTTTTCTTCTCCCCCTTCAAATCTGGATGTTCACAATTCTAACAGAACAGGAAGCACATCCCAGTGTGTGGCATCGTCCCCACAGTCCTTTCTCCCCTCAGGAACCAGGGGTCTCATCTTTGCCTAAACACCCAGCTCTTCATGTCCCTGGGGATCAGGGAGCAACGCTTCTCACCTTCCTTGCCCTCTGCCTACTCTGCAGGTCCCACTGACGGCTGTAGCTGCCAAATCCCTGTCAAAGGGGACTGCTAAAGGGGTTGACATTTGGCTTTTGGCAGGGAGGTTCACTACTCAAGCAGCTGTTCCCATCTTTGGGGAAAAAGCAGGTACTGGATAGAAGCCATTTGCATCTCTGATAGGGCTTCTTTACTACGGTTGTGTTAATACCTCTTTGAAACTTAAAACCAAATCAATTTATACAAAAATATTACCCAAATACACTCGCTGCTGCTGACTCCAATTGCTTGGGTAACGTGAACACATGTAAGTGTAGAGTGATCTGGTCTCAGATTGAAAACTATAGAAACTTATTTATCTGAACTAAGAGGGCCACAAATTTACTGAAGAGGCAACCAATGATAACAAGCAAAGTTAAGAGGCACTAAAAGTTTTTGTGAAAACAGAGGGAACCACAGTCATCCTGAAGACATCACCCAGCCCAGTTAAATGTACCACCACCCCTTGCTATACCATTCCTCTTAGCAAACACCCTCTAAACCAACCACCATTCACCTCAGCCGAGGTTCCTCTTCAAAAGCCTGACACAGAGATGCACTTTCTGCAATCCTACTTCCAGCATCATCCACATACATCCACCACTCCCCTCCTTTTCCTTCCCTATCTTTGTGCTTTTTAAACAGACAATGAATTTTAAACTCCTTAACAATTTTTTTTTAAATAACCCAGGTTTTCGATGCTGTTGAACACTCTCAAGACACATTGGCAATATAGAGAAGGATGTTACAGACAAGACGGATAGCCTCAGAAAAAAAGGAATAAATTTTTAATGCCATTTTTTTCTGCACGTGATCTCGTATCCACACATTTCCACTGCACTGTTTCTTCTCTCTTCTGAAGTCCAAGCAAACACAGAGAGAGCAGACAGCTCTCAGAAATCCTAAATGCTTTTCACATATTTCACTTGAACGTTGCCCTCAGAGAGCCTGTGGGAGGTATTCAGAAAAACAATCTTTGGTTTAGTGATGCTTGTCCCCTTTAGCTTGATCTATTGCTGATACAGAAAAAGTGACTCTTCCAAGGAGTGGGATGCAGAAGCTGGTATCTCTCTTGGGCAGTGAACTCTCTTTTTGAAGAGCCATTTTCTCTCCCCTGACCATGAGAAGAGGAGGGAGAATGTTCTCTGGAGGATTTTACATGCATTACCACCACTGACAACCCTTCTTAGCTAGCACTACAGATGACTCCTCACTTAAATTTCTAGCCATATTCTCCTACACCTCCCTACCTAAATCCATCACTCAGCTGTTGCTCTATAAATATAGCCTGCTAACAACTGTGAAAGGTGTCTCTAAATAAATTTAGTTTACCTAAATGATACTTACTCATCAGTGCCACGTGCAACTCTGCTATTACTGGATAGCTTGCTACTAACAGAAAAATAAGGAACCTTTTCGTAATGCAGTTAAGTTACAGAGGAGACAGGTAAACATAAATATAATTAAGATTAGTTTGACAGAATCTGTCACTGAGCATCATAAATGGAGACTCTTTACTGAAGCGTAGCAGCTCTTGTAAGCAAGATGCCCACGTTGCAGAGTATCATAGAGTGTTTCTAAAATTATATAATGAACTCACTAGCCTGTAAGAGAAAGTGTATCTAAATCTACTATCAAAGTCTATTCCCTCTATTAAGTCATTAGCACCCATTCCCATAGTGCAGAGCTTCACTACAGAAATTACTCCGTAACAAGTCCAGGCTCATTGAACATGGCAGCAAATGTTGGGTATATGCCCCTGGACAAACTGGATGAATTCCCACTGTATTCATTCCCTGTAGGATAACACATATTCAAGCTGGATTTAGGAGCTCTCTCACAGTCATGTGTCAGTGCCAGAAAGAAGCACATTAAAGGACCGTAAAGCTAAAAATAAAAGTCCTTTAAAGAAGACCGAGCTAATGAATTGCTGCAAGTGTCATAAATGAGAAAGGCCAGTCAGCCACTGATTTACTTGACAGCACCACAAGGACTGAGCAGCAAGAACACAGCACGCAGACTCCTGAAAAACCAGCACTGTTTAGAAGTTTCTGCATATAGCCATATTATATACTTTGAAAATGATGACAAACCCCACTTATAAGCAGGTTGATCTGTATGTTCTGACGCTTCCTTTCTCACACACCACTCAGATCGAAGTCCCTTTACTACCCTTGATGTAAAGTTGAAATTTCATTGCTGAAAACAGCTTAAGGTGGAAGTTTACTGAGTGTTTTGAGACAATAAACAATGAAATGCATAATTTATTTTAATCTTTCTTCTGAAATATCCTAAGAAGTCTGAAGATCCTCTCTCCTCCTCCTCCAGTGACAACCTTCCCATGACAACTCCTCTCCAGCCTGACTTATTCATCTGAGTAAAACCAGCTTACACTGTGTCTTTTAGCAATAAATCTCACTTTCCAACTCACAATAGCAAGTTCTGTGCCTTTGCTTTCCATAATGCCACACTTCCACCCATATTTTCCACATTTTTCAATAGCACAATTAAGAAAAGGTTCATCCAGTTTTTTCCTGCTAGAAGAACCAAAAACAACTCACACAGAAATTGCCTTTAACTCTCCCTAAATAGAGGGAAAACTAAAAGAACTCCCTACCTTGGAGTGAGTTTTTGAAAACTTCACCTGTGCTACCAAAATATACTATAAATGCCACAGATAGGCCTAAAAATTTAAACTGGAAAGGATATATAAGGGAACTGCAGACCTTTAAGCAGCAAGGAGAATACCACAATCTGGTTGTTAGTCTGCTGCCAGAATCCAGTACAACACAGTCCCTCTCTACTCCTACCACTCCTTTACATTATTACAATAAAAGGAACACAGTACTTGGCAGAGATGAACCTCTGGAGAAAAGAGAGCCTGAACCTGGGAAGTTGGCAAAGGAGGTATTTAGGCCGACTTTGTGCAAGACCATAGTTTGCCTGCCTTTGTTAAATCCACACACAACTTCATATATCTGTCTCACAAAACCTATCAGATTAACTAAAATAACACACTTTGCTCAGAAAAGAAAATATTTAGAGTAAATACTGTACTTCTCTCAGCTAAGGTCTTGACCCCACACCAGTCACAGTACAGGGGGTTTTATCAATACCTCTATAGCCATTTTATAGCTATATAGTTCATAGCTAGGTAAGGAGGCAGAGAGGGATCCCACTGCTCCCAAACAGAAACTGGAAAAATTATTACAGGTACTCTTGATAGTCAAGCTTTACTGCAACCAATAACATCAGGAGCTGAAGTTAACAACGTTGAGGTTTTGTTCTGGTTTATAATGTCTCTAAATAAAAGAGGATGCAGTCACCGAAGATCCTTGGTCTTGCATCAGTAGCTATAGAAAAGAACTGGCAGATTCAGATGCTGGGCTAATGAAAACACACATCTGGACCTGCCTTGTGAGGAAGAACTACTCGACCCCAACCAGGATGTTTTCTTCATTTTCAAGGTCCCCTTTAGCCGAAGGGAAAGCACCACAATTTGTGACATGATTTTTGCCTTCTCTTTTTCTTTGTAAACACACGACATGAGCAGACCCAAGCCTCCTCTCCAAAGAGCCCAGCTGCAGCTGTTACTGACACACTTTCCATACCAGGGCATAATTTCACTTGAGCAGCAAGAGGTAAGGGTAGGGTTTGCTACAGCTAATGAAGTAGGGCAGCACAGGTCAAACACAGGAGTAACAAGAGCATACATGTTGTGATTTTAGTCCTTGCCAAGGCTGGATGTTCGTGTTTCCAGATGCAAGCATGAACAGCTGCAAGGGTAGCAAACACCACGCTGGCAAGCTTCCTGCACCATGTGGCTCAGCTGCCCAGTGCCATGTCCTCTAAAATAGTTTGAATACAAAACCAATGAGGTTTGGCAAGGATATTGCTATTTCTGCTTGTAATAAATAAAATAATATTCAAGACTCTTGTCTTCAGGTAGTATTTTTCCAGGAACCTACTGAAAGAAAATAATAGTACCAAGTTTAAAAAAACAAAGAAACAAACAAATAAATAAACAAAACAAAACAACCCAACCACAAAAAACCAAACAAACAAAAAACAAAAAACAAACAAAAAAAACCCCAAACACATAAAAATCACTGAGTGTTACCCTGTGATTTTTCTGCCATCATAAAATTTCCAGGAACAAATCATAGTTATTTATTACACTACCCTGAAGTAATGCTAGCCTAGGTCCACCTCACCCTCTGGCACCATCCTAATCTTATCCCAATTAGCCAGGAGGCTGCCAGCCATAAAGGCAACACATGGCAAGAGAGGGCAGAGTTTAGTTTCTATATTGAAAGCAAGCATACACGTGTACATATACACATATGATGATCTACAATTGCTAGTTTGTATTTACAAGCAAGGGCTCTAGAGCCTGGGCAAGCACATGTAACACACCAGAAATGGGGTTTTTTACAGTCACTGTGCAGACATCCATATTTTAGATTAAAATAGCCAACTATAGGGGAAGAAACCTATATAATTTGTGGAAACATGAATGGCTTACCAGTTGTCACCCTGTTAGAAACAGGTCTTAAAACAAATCAAAAAAGATGAGAGAGAAATTCTTCTGTTTTCCAGATTCTTAGTTGACTTTTGACAGAATTTCATTCACCACCACCATCACCGAAAAAAAGAAAAAGAATTGTTTCTCATCTACTTCTCACAGGCAGGCAGGCAGGCAGCTCTGTTTGTTTGCAAGCATGAAAACATCAGAAGAGAAAACCAAAACACTTTTCTGGAAACCAGAAAGCACAATAAAGGAATTCAATGCTCACATTTCAATCATCAACTTTAAAAACTGCACATTATGGAAGAAAACTGCTCCTTCCAAACCACATATATGGTGCACTCCTGCACCCAAATTCTTGTGACACATCCCATGCTCTGCACTTTGAAAATGTAACAGGCATGAGTCCAAATTGAAACTTGTTCAGAGCTAAAAATTATTTGTCTTCCAATGCCTTTCATGCAGTCTCAGTTAAGAATAAGTTCCAGAATACACTATTAAAATTGTTATTCAAATTAAAGTTCTCCTGGAAATTGCTGTGGAACTTTTTTTCTCCTTTCTCATCCAATAACATTTTTGAATATTTATTCTTAATAATTATAACAAACAGTAATAATTCTGTCAAAGTTTAAAAACAAAACAAGCATAAACTGTGAAACCAAGCTGGAAAGTTTTAAAACCAGCTCTATAGTCTTTCTATACATATTTATCAGTGTTTCAAGCAAGCTGACTACGCAAACTCTGGTTCAGCCATCTATGTTTTCTGCAAGTTCTCCCATTCACTTTTCGTATAGCAGTACTGAATACCAAAGAATACATGCAAAAAGTTTACAGAATGAAGTTATAACAAGCATCAATATCACTACAGTTCTAAATTTTCAATCAAAAATAATGAAAAAATCATAATGGAAAGGTGTTATCCTACCCAAGGCAAAGCTATAGATGAGCAAGCTTCACTCCCGTCTTTCATCAAGTTTTTTTTTGGTGGCAATGCTGAAATGGGACCCCTGGAACACTCCAGCTGCTGACAAGCATTTTTTATTCTTTTCTAAAAAGACATTCATGTGCATGGATGGACAAGAACAAGCCATGTCAGACTCTGTACACTGAAAAACAATCTAGTTTAAAAAGCTGGAAGCGATGTTTTTCCATGTTACACACTATGGCCTTATTTTCACATTGGATCAAATGTATCCTGCCCTTCTTCCAAAGATACAAAAGCACACAGAAAAATGTTTTTTTCTTTCTCTCACTCCCATCAAACTGTCCCCATCTAAAAAGATCTTTCTGCTTGAGTTTTCAAGTACCACTCACCATTATTAATGTCCCAGAGCTAACCAAAGAGACGCATCAGCAAATACTGCTGTTCCCACTCCTGGGAAAGTCCATCCTCCATCACATTCTGCAGAGTCTATCAAAAATTCACATTTCCATCAGCAAGTAGTTTATAAAAGACAAAAAAATGCAATTACACATCTCATGTGATGTCAAAGGAATTGACCTTCAGCCCTACATCACCGTTGCTGCAAAGGACCCTACTTCCTTACAATACAGACAGCTGCTTTCTCACGTCTCTCAGTGAAGCCTCCAGAGGCTAATTACCTCAACTACGTGTTTGTCAATACAGCTTTTAAAACCCTACACAATGCATCAGGTTCACAGAAGGAGAGCTGTAATTGTTGGTGGTCACTGCAGAGCACAGCTGAAGCCTGTTGAAGCTCTAATACACCCAGCCTTTATCCCAGGAAAAGTTCACACTCCTGGATTTGAGAGCTGGAACCCCTCTCTATGAAGTCTGGAAACCACCCAGCAGTGGGATAGGAATAAAGCTGATGAATTTCTTTTCTTTTTTTCTTCCACTACTTTGTTAAATAAACTCCATTACAGTTTGTAAAATTACTTTGCTCAATCTTTATCAAGAAATGTTCTGCATTGTAGATTTTTTATGGTTCAGCACTTTGGCTCAGATCAGAAATGAAATAATAGCACAATAAACAGCCGCCCTTTAGCTCTGCCAGACAGTTATGAGCTATAGCTCATAAATAAAAACAGAAAACAAAAAAACCAAAAAAACCCAAACAAAAACAAATAAACAAACATCCCCCCCCCAAAAAAAAAAAAAACACCAGCCAAAAAAACTGACTACTTGGATCCAGAGAAGACTTTTGCTCACAGATTAAGTATTTAAAACTTGAGGGACAAAAGTAATTCCCAGACCCAACAACAACACACATCTGTGTTTGTGTATATGCCCATAAATATATAAAAGTAATCCTGAGATACTTATTAATCTCTGAGAACCTGCGTTTTGCTCCCAAGAAGCCACGTGAAAGTTAGAACCTTTTTCACTTTATTTGAAGAGGAAATGCACCAGAAGTCAGACAAAACACAACTTACAAACAACACACAAGTTTCAGTCACAAACACATATTGGCTTCCTCTGGTTATGCCACCAGCCTTTACAGAGAAACCTTTTTTTGGATTCATTATTTTCTTTCTCATTTAGCATTTGCTGTCTCTGCATCTCTCTGCTTTAATATATTAGGAAGTTCCCTGACTACTTTTTCTTGAATCCATTATCCTCCTCATACACAATTTTATTTCACATGAAGTCCGTGGAAAAGAGGAGCAGAACAGCTGGCTGTTGTCTCTACATCAAAGCCAACACCACGGCTTTAGCCCATCCTTTGAAGGAGGAAATAAGAACCAAATTCACCTTTTATATAGCCAGTGCCCAGATGAAAGAAGAGCTTATGATAAGGGTAATTCAGAAATCAGCTGGAAATCCATAACCTTATACAAACTACTAATAGTTTTGCAGACTTCCTCAGCAAACCTCAAATAAGTGGTTTGAATAGATTTTCAGGAAAAAAGAAAACACCTTGACGTTTTCACAAATTCAGCTCCGCAGAGCAGTGATTTCTTTGGTGTAATAGCTACCTACTTAGAACAGGAATGGCTATAACACTAAGAAATGCCACTTTCCACTTCATCATTTTCATATATTGCCTATTACTGCTTTCTAGTATCCCAGTAAAGGGGTTTGCAGTCCAAAACATTGATATATGTACTCTACAGAGCCCAAGAGAATAACAGTAATGATATACACACTAGTATGGTGCCACTTTAATTCAAAATAGAATTATGTACAACATTTGTTTTCTGAGCACAGCCTCCACTCAGCATTAAATTCCCAGTTACCAAGACAGAGGAACAAAAAAAAATCCAAATAACTCTACCACTATGTCCTCCTTAGACTATAATTATATATTTATTTATTTATTTATTTTTCCCTAATTATTATATTAGGAGCAAGGTAACAATTTCTACATACTACTATCAAACTATGAAACCACTGAAAGAGACTCCACCAGGAAACAGCATACAAAAAAGCTCTGAAAAAACATGAGAAGTCTGATAACTCAGATACATAAAATTTTCACTCCTTAGCCTCATATTATACATTTAACATATAGCTAGAGTGTATCCAATACAAAACACTTTGTAAAACCTAAAAGATTGGCAACCCACAACAATTTAGAGCAGTTTTGTCTGACAAAGCACTTTCACATCAACTGAGTTCTCCCCCACACCACCTCTGCATTGCCTAGACCTTGAGGAAGCTGGAAATACCATCTCTAAATGGAACCGGGTCACTGAAGTCCAATGAGGTGCCCCAGTGACCAAATACAGCTGTAAGTATTACAGCTCAGATCACTGCAGACACAAGGGACCGAAGGAGGTGATAAAACATTATTTTACTGATGCTCCGCCGTGGCTGGACCCTCTCTGCACCCCACCTCGGTGGGAGTGCCAGCAGCTCCCATCATATGTATGGATGTCCCCACTGTCCCAGACAGAAGGGGCTTCTCTGCTTCTGGCCTGCTGCTGACCATTGGCTTTTTTAGCAGAAGGGCTACACACCTCTGCTGTCCACCAGTGCCACAGAGCCAGAGATTACAGTGCTCTCGTGCCGTTCACAGCCCCAGGATCATTTGTTCAGCATTCCTGAAGCAATTTAACTGTAATGGGTACTTGAAGAATTTTTTATTTTTAATTAATAGCAAAAATATGCTAATAACTCTTGGAAATCTTCTTTCTAAAGTTGTGTTTCTAAAGATGTGTATTAATTATCACGTGCCTATTAACTCACATGATCATATTACAGAATCACAGAGTAATAAATCCAGTACTGCTAAGTCCACCACTAAACGTTCCTAAGCACTACATCTACAGGTCTTTGAAATACCTCCAGGGATGGTGATTACAGGCATTTTTCATTATACAGTTTCACTAAAACTGAGAAATCAAACTTGTCTGGCAACATAAACACACAAATTTTTCATGAAATGCTGTTCCTCTTACAATAAACTATTTTTTTCTTTTTCTCTTTTTTATTAAGTATTTGATATCAGGTGCTAAAATTATTTCTTTCCATTTAGGGTATATGGCCATCTCTTTTTTGTTTCTGAAACAATACAGCCAGCTCCTGAGATTCAGAAACAGTTTTCCCAGCTGAGAACTAGAGAATCCTACAGACTGCAGCTAAGACAGTCAATAAACAGAAGTTTTTCCAGATCTTCTTTAGAAACTAAAGATTTATTTTTCTACAAAGAGATTTTTAAAAGTATATGCATAAACACACATGAGAAATGTAATGGTTTATTTATGACCTTCCAATTAACTTTATGCCTTTTTCTCCAAGCCCAAAGCTAGTCCTTAATATGGAAATGACATTTACATTTTCTGCATCTTAAATTTTGAGTAGGCAAAAGGCTAGCAAAAAACCTCACAAAAAAACATGACTGCAAAAGGGTTTTCAAAGACTAAGAAAAATTTGACAAGACCACCTGCTCTGCAACAAGAACTTTATTGTCCCATTGCTACTTTCTGCAGTGCCTATAGCCTCATCATCCCTTTTGATATCCATAAAGCATCAACTTCAATGAACTGTTTTCATTGGCAAACAACTATTCAGTTTCTTAGAAACTCTATGCAAAAAATACTGAGTCATAATTACCCTTTAATTTCACTCACAGCATCTTCCCCGACAGCTGCAGTATCCCCTTCAATGAAATCTGACTGATGTTTATTGCATATACTCAACTAAATACACAATCCAGTAGTTTAGTACAACTGCATCCATTACAGGACCTTATACGTTCTTCACAGATTAATAGCAACACTCTAAATCCAAAGGATTTACAATTCAAAACAGTTCTTCAGGATCTGAAAGGAAGAATTTTTCACCAAAGCTCTTGCGCATAAGCAGCTGTCTTCAGACAGCAAGCTACCTCTCCTTCCCTAAAAAATCCTGGAGACTGACTGTATCTATGACAACAGCTGTGCAAAAAGGTAGCTCATGTCCACTTCCAAGCTGACCAGTCACCAGGAAGGGCTGAGCTCAGTCCTTCCCAGAGCATGAGCACAACTTTGAGACATTTCCCTCTCTGCAGCTCTCTGATAGGTGTGAAAATGACCAAAATCTTCCTGAATTGCTACAGCTTGAACTTAAAAAGTAGATTAAAATACAAAATCTATTAATAATTTCAATTTGTAATAGCTGCCTTCTTGAACTAAATTTTAACTAGGAAAAAAGTGTACATTAGGAATATTCTGTAAGTTACCATTTCCTTTTATTTTCCAGAGATATTTGTATTTTTCCTGAACTAAAGCTTCTGAAAACCTCTGAGTTGCTAGATATCCTCAACACCCCAGTAAAAGATTTTTTCCTCATCTGCAAAATGAGTAAACAACCCACTAAATTTAGCAGAAGAGTACTTTTTACCTCAAAGTCTGCCTTTGCATTCAGTGGACATCCATCAGAAGCAGACATGATAGTTGTATTTACACCACAAACATACAAACACCAACACTCTCACTTCCTGTGAAAGCACAATACTACAAATGGACAACTTCTTGGGAATCGGCAGGGAAGTTACACTTTCCCAAAAAATGTTAATTCTGGTTTTCTTTCCATCTCTTCTATTGTACTAGTTTACATCTTCCCTGAGATAGCTCAGACATATCCTCCAGTAAATGGCTAATTCTTCTACTGCCATCCTGAAAGAACGCAGGGATAACCACGCAGCCCCTCTGACATTTCTCTACCATCGAGTGAAAGGCTGCACTCACTCACAGGTGAAGTGTAGATTATAACACACCCAGATTCTTTATTTTCTCCAAGAAATCTGAATACTATAAATATTGATTTAGAACTGCCTGACAGCTCTCCTAAAAACAAATGTTTAAAATGTTTAGAAGTGAAAGATGGACATGCAGAGCTACCAAATGATGACTGCTTAGTTTTGTAGAGCTAGAACCCTCTGAGCTTATCAGCAGAATCAACTATGTAATGGTATGGAAAGCATCCTGTTTACACACGGGAAAATGGGCTGTCATCACCTTCATCTTTCTTATAGGTAGTCAGAAAAAAGGATTAACTCACTGCCCAGAGCAGTTATGGACTCACCATTGCTGGAGGTGTTCAAGGCTAGGCTGGATGGAGCTCTGAGAAACCTGCTATAGTGGAAGTTTTCTCCACCCGTGGCAAGGGAGTTGGAAATATATGATCTTTAAGACCTCTTTCAACCCAAACCATTATATTATTTTATAAAACTTGATGTTAAGACTTAATTGCAAAATACTGCTCTAAGGTTAATTAAATTTTTAAACTCCATTCACTATTTGGATTCTGGACAAGAAGCTAAGGCAGTTCTGCAACCAAAAACGAAACATTTGCCCATGCAAAGCCAAGAACAACAATTTTAGAAAAGGAACAGGACTTCAGTGATGACATGACAAATAATGTATCACTTAGAAGTAAACAAAAGCATTAATCATCTGATTTCAGAAAAGCAAGAAGTTATCTTCTGGTACTAAAAGTTAATTAACATTTAAGATAACACTGAGATTTGACCCCCAGTTTTCAAAAAAAGAGTACAAAATGAGTATAAATTAATTTTTAAAAAATTTCACCACACAACTCCCAAAGACTGACATAACAGCGTAAAATTCAGTGCAATCAAAACCTGCCATGTGTATGAGATAGGAAGAGGCTGCTGTAGTGGGCTGACCCTGGCTGGATGCCAGACACCCACCCCACCAAAGCTGCTCTATCACTCCACAGCTGGACAGAGGAGAGAAAATATTACAAAGGGTTCATGGGTTGAGATAAGGACAGAGAGACGTCACTCACCAAATACCATCACAGGCAAAAGAGACTCAAATTGGAGATATAACTGAATTTCTTACTAACAAAATCAGAGCGGCATAATGAGAAGTAAAATAAATCTTAAAAATAACACCTTTCCCCCACCCTTCCCTCCTTCCCAGCTGTACCTTTGCCCCCTGCAGTGGTGCAGGGAGAAAGGGAATGAGGGTTATGGTCAGTTCATCACAAGTTGTTCCTGATGTTGCTCAGGGAAAAGAGTTCTTTCCCCTCTCCAGCGTGACATTCCTTCCACAGGAGATAGTTCTCCATTAACTGCTGCAACATGGGCAACTCTTCCACGCCATGCAGTCCTTCAGGCACAGCCTGCTCCAGCATGGGTCCCCCATGGGCTCAAAAGTCCTACCAGGAAACCTGCTCCAGTGTGGGCTCATCTCTCCATGGGTCTCCCACGGGGTCCCTCTCAGGCATCCACCTGTTCCGGTGTGGGTCTCCTCCACAGGCTGCAGGCGGATCTCTGCATCCCCATGGTCCTCCATGGGCTGCCAGGGCACAGCTGCTTCACCATGGGCTTCATCATGGGCTGCAGGGGAATTTCAGCTCCAGTGCCTGGAGCAGCTCGTGCCACTCCTTCTCTGGCCATAGTTGTTCCTCTCACATATTCTCACTCTGCTATTCTCTGGGCACAATTACATCCATGCAGTTAACTTTTCTTTTCCTTTTTAAATATGTTAACGCATTCCTGACTGGCTCAGCCTTGGCCAGCAGTGTGTCCATCTTGGAGCCACCAGGAACTGGCCCTGCCAGACACAGGGAAGCTTCTGGCAGCTTCTCATAGAAGCCACTCATGTAGCTCCCCTGCTACCAAGACCTGGCCCCCCAAACCAAATACAGCTGTCCTGCCCAGGAAGGATTAGTGTCTTTCAGCCTTTGAACTAGTATTTAAAGTGGTGCAAGTCTCAACATGTATCACTTTTTTTTTCCCCGTCTCAAACACTGGCACATGACAGAGCTGCCTGTCATTCCACATGGTACCAAGCAACAAATACAGTCAAATCCAAAGCATCTGACAACCATGGGGGCAACAAAGCAATTCCATGGACCACAATAATTCTCTAGGCTTCATGTCATGCCTTTTCCCACCATAGACCCTTTCACTCAAAACTGATCACATCTGGGGTTTCCAAAACTAGCTGCTATAAAAGAGATGGTAGGGGTCAGTACTCAAACAAATCTTTGTGGAACTGAGTAAGCTATGTTCTGCTCACATAATACTTTCATTCAAACATACAATCAAACCATGCCATATGGAAACCTATTTAACAGATATGTGGGAAACCAACAGGAAGCATTTCCCTAGCTCTGCAGCACACCTCACAGGATTCCAGATTTACTCTGACTTCAAGTGCCACTGCAGTACACACACACACAGAGCCCAATGCAAGATTGTTTTCCCTAACAGAAAAAAAACAACAATGACAAAACTCCAAATAAACAAACCAAAAGAAAACCACATTCCAGTACTGGAATCCTATAGAGGCTTCATAAGCTTCTTGACCAATGCCGTGTTTACTCCCAGTAATGACAGCAGGGCCACCTGGTTTCTGCCATTCACCTGAGACCACTAATGCAATCAAATTATCCAAGGAAGCACCTACAGAACACGTCACCACTTACAGCTTCTCTACACTAAATCATCCAAACAGAGCCAGTCAACCCCGAGGTTAGCTGCATGTGAGTTCATGTTATTCCTCTAAGAACCTCCAATCCAGAATGTCCATGGAAGACTGTCTAAGCCATCTGAAGGCAGTGCCACTAACACAAACACTACACAGATCTGGTTTGCATAGATGATTCAATACCAGCTCTAGACACAAACAGCATATATTTATATACATAAATGGCATGCATATACACACATTTTTAAAGCAAAACACCACTATTTTGAGTATTTTCCCAGAGCAGCTCTTCTGAGGAAATATTGCAGACTTACTTTCACTATGTAAACAAGACCTCACAACCAGGAACACAAACTTGCATTGCAGCAGTTAACTGACAAGACTTTTTACCCTATCTCTGAGAAAGACAGGGGAAAAGTAAATAAACTAAACAATAAAAATAATAAATCACCATAAAAGTCCTGGAAAGAATGCCTTCAAAAAAAAAAATAAATTAAAAACAGAGAGCATGTGGATGCAGAGAAAGAGAAGCAAATACTACCTCAAACACATTTGTAACACAAGACTTCCCCTAATGTTTCAGACACCACTGAAGAGGAGTCCTGCTGAAATAGTGAAGGAATTTATTTCTGACATTCAGCTGTATAGAGAGGTGGTGACTGTGTGTGTGTGTATTGCAAGGTCGGAGAGTCAAACCAGCGAAAAATTAGAATACCTTAAAAATTCCTTCATTCTCCTAAATCTCTTCACTGTGAGAACAATGCAAGACTAGATCTAGTGCGCACATACAGCCTTAGCTTTTGTTTCCAAAATTAACTAGTGATGCTTTTAAATATGCCTAAAGCACTGCAAGATGACCCTGTGCTTCACCCAAAAGAGTGACTGTGCCTCTCCCCCATGCAGCCCCTCAGAACACTAAGGAGAAAATTAGCAAGTTCAGTGAGCTCTGTTATTTTTGAAACAGCAAACAAAAATAATGAAAACAAAACATTCATATTGAAATCTAATTATTCTTAATAAATGTTCTGGTTTGTAAATGCTGGATCCAGGGAAGTTTCTCATTTACTACAGCCCTAAGCAAAGTTAAAGCTGCAGTGCTGTTAGAGAGAGAAAGGGAAATGATACAGAGAAGGCACACCCTACCATCTTTTATCTTCCAGAAAAATACAATCTAACAACCCTTAGATATAAGAAAACTTACTAAGTCACCTATGAAGATCTAAACTTCATTGTAAAAACTGCATTAGTTTAACAGAATTCTAACCTGTGCTACGTAGCCATCCAAAATCTTGCCAATGATCTTTTCAACACCACCTTCAATAAACACGGTCAGCAAATAAATATCCAATAAACATCAGTTTAAACAGCAGTCAGCTTAACCTTTCCCCTGTCTTTAAAAAATGCCAGACTCTTCAGTGTTTGCTCAAGACTCTTCTTTTACCAACATTCAATTTGAATGAGCCGGTGCGAATGCACTGTTCATCCCCTCATGAGAGGAGGATGCATTTATGTGAAACATGAGGAGAATGCCTAATGCTGAAACATTCTCTCTGCATCCTCAATGAGATTTTATTACAGAGCTCTCTTTCTTCTACCCTGGCATGTGACAGCATGCCTGCAAGCATTCTACTTCTTTTATGGCCAGACACTATCTGTACACTTGTACTTACGTTTGGTATACACACACACACCCCCTCTATCACATGTGCTTTTTGACCCCACTGCACCTACTCAAAAATTAATCAAACCTATCCAAGTGATAATATGAAGAAATGACATATAATATATATTTTGCTAATAATCCATACAGCTAATTTTCTGGCTATTAGGAACTAGATTTAAAAACTCTTTTGGCTTCCAAAAGCATTAAGGGTTTGAATTTTCAGATGTGCCTAAAGCTAAGCCTATTTTATAAACTAGCTGTGTGGTCCTCAGAGAAAAACCTGGCAGTTCAATTAAAGTACAAACAACTTTTTAATTAAAAATACTTATTTTGTCTGTTGTAGCAGAGATCTATATGACAAAAATGTATAATGTCTCAACTTGTCAACAAAATATTATGACTTAAAATCAGTATTAAAACAAACAAACAAACAAGGAAAAAACCAAACAAAAAACTACAAAACCATAAAGAACGTCCTAGACCCTGGAACTCTTTAAAGAGCATTACTTGTGCAACTGCAATTTTTGGTTAAAGAAATACGACATATGAGAAGAATGGCTTTTACCAAGATCTATGAGTATCTTGGGCTGTGACAACTAGATTTAACCAGCTGTGATAAATAATAGATGAGCTTGGCAAACATTCAGTTTTTCTAGTCCTCCACCTACATCATTCTACAGTTCCTGGCAATACATTATTTATATTTCAGGAGCATTCTCCACGAGGTAATCTCCTTCTACATCAGTAGGAAAGCAGTCTCTGTTGCAAAGATAATTCATTCCAAGACAGCAAGGAAGTAAAAAGTTATTATTTTAAAAATTCAGTTTCCCAGTCATAATAAAAATGCATGTTACAAGTAATGGGACTGAGAAGCTGCCATTCTAAGTGAAAACATCTTTGAAATATTAAGTTCGCAAAAAGCGCTATCTATGGCAATACCTTTCACTATTGTCTTTGATAAAATAATAAAAGCTCAATAAAATGCAGTCTTAAAAATATAACTCATCTTGATGGGTCCCGTAACTTCCTTGCTTTTCCCACTTCTTTGTTTTTCTTTATTCATTTCACTATATAGTTAATATGCACTCCTATTAACATCGTATTTCTCATTCTGTCACTATGCCTTTACTAAAATACTGTCTCTTTTATACCACTTATGATGCACGATTGAGCCCTGGAATTTTCTGGGGTGTCTGACTGTTTGGTTAGGGGGGCGGGGAAAGGGGATTTACACCACATATCCCCACTGACTGTCCCAGACCGACTGCCCCCATTGCTGAGCCCTGCAAAAAGGGATCTCCCTAATGTGACACCACAAAGCAGAGCAGGAGTTTCAGAAAGATCTTGCACTGTTGGAAATTAGATTTTCTTAATACAACAGGGCATGTTGTTGTGAGTTATCATGAAAGTCATCAGGGGCTTTATGGGCTCATATGCCCAACTGACAGTACCCCCAGTGTGATAAAATTATTCTGTTTAAAATTCTTGATGATCCTTAAAGTTTATCAAGCAAAGCTGTTGGTAATTTCAAAAGAGTAGAAAGACACACAGCTCCAACCAAATTTGTTTTAGAAAGCATTCAACAGTGGAGTAAGATGATAAGAAGAAAATATTATGGAAATTTTTTCAGAGTCTTCCTAGTCTATCTACTACTGTTGAAGCCATGCCATTATCTACTTACCCTTTCAGTGTATAAAAGAAGATGACATCATGGAAAAACAGCAATCTACCTTTTTTGGAATAAAGACAAGGAACTTCATATCTTTCTGGTTAATGCTCAATGTAATGTGCAGAGGAAGACAAAGACATGGCAACTGCATTACATAAAAATTATAAATTTGAGAATATAATTTTGAAAACTTAGGCTATGGCAAATTAATGCTCTCCAGAGAATTATATCAATTGTAAGCTATGGACATAAATATTACATTTCCAAATTGAGAGGCAGAGTAATAATCTATCAGCTATTCTTGCATGAACCAAGATTTAATTTTTCTACCTTCTGGCTTCATCCTGAGTTTTTAAGCCATACATGCTGATGTTGGCAAAGGCTGATATTAGGTTAATTAGTTATACCTAAGACAATCACATGCGTAAGTGTCTGCTGAATCAGTCCGGCACTTTCACTGGTATCTTTTTTCCTACCCTGTATTACTGGTTGTAGTTGCAAACTTGCAATGAAGAATAAAAGTATTTTCCTTCTGTACAGGCAGAGTTGCTGATTTTATGTGCACTGTACCTTCATACTAAAGGAAATGCTCACTTGGTGGGGAAACAGAGCATCGAAGGCTTTCTAGGTAGCACAGAAACTCCGATTTTTGCTCATTCAGCATTTAACCACCTATTAGTGATTTCCAGTATCAGCCAGTTCCACTTTTGTTCCTATTCAAAACAGAGTGTTGCAAGGTAATTATTATCTCTTCAAATATGGGTGAAGTTGTGGGGTTTTTGTTATGGAGGTTGGGTGAAAGCTAAGGCATCCATTTATCAAACATTCTGTCCCTCCAAATCAAAGAAAAGCAAAAACCAAACCAATGCACCTTCCACAAAAAAAAAAAAAAAAAAAAAAAAAAAAAAAAAAAAAACCCTTCCCCTGAAGGCTGTGCANGAGCCCCCCCCCCAAAAAGACCAATAAAAACAAGGAAAACAAACAAACAAAAACCCCAAACAACTCAGACTATAAATATATCCCCTTCTTTCCTACCTGAAACAGAAGGTAGGCAGCAAGAACATACATTCCACCTAATGGCAATTAGATATATTGAAACCTACTGACTGCAATACAACTTAATTAACATTATAGATATACCATGTGTAAGAGCGAAAAAATCTAAGAGCTGAAAGAATGTCAACTACTTGGTAGTTCAATATTTGATTTGTTCATTTTTATTCTCAGCTAAGAATTGACCCTCTTTCTAGTATGCCCCTCACTGAATAATTCCAGGAGAAGTAACAGGTGTTTTGTATTCAGATCAAGACTTTTCTATTTTGCCTACTGAGGAAACTTGTCATTTCAACTGCTTTACGTTTAGTCACAACCAACACAGATGTGCAATAAGGAGGCAGTGTTCAGAGACAGGGAACTGGAAGCACCATCCCGTCCACAATTCAAGGGTTGTTCTCTTATGCCAAGCTCCATTTACCTCATTTGAACTGAGTTAAAACTTTGAAGTCCTCTTTTCTGCTATTAATTCTCAATTTTAAGTAAAATAAAGGGACTAAACCACATCAGGACTGTCAACCTCTGTCAGACCAGCTGTGCTGAAGGTCTCAGCCATGTCCCAGTTTCATTTCAGGACACATACCAACCTATGCACCAACAAGTAAGTGAATGAACTTTATGTTTTTATTTGTAGTAACCAATTATTCCACCCCCAACACAGCAGTTTCTGGATGCTTGTCTGCAGAAATTCAAAAGATCATGCTGACTGTCACGAGTCGAGATCCAGTTAACAAGAAAACAAACTAAAAGGATAAATGTACTGATGATTGATAAGAAACCTTGAAAACATATATAGCCAGCAGAGGGAAGGGAGGGAAATTCAGACAATTTCCATGCTGCAGAGGAATACCCCAAAATATCAATTTTATACAGAGATTTGTAATAGATCACCAAACCACTGCTTAACTGACTGAGTGCTCTGCCATATGTAAACAGCTCCTCAAAGAGGCGATATTGGAAAACACTTCTTCAAAAGGCAATACAAAGTATAACTTTTATATGAAGTATAAAATAGCAGAAAAAGCTAAACTCACAACTTTTTTTAATCTAAATTAATCTGGGTAATTCTAATACAGCCAGTAGAAGTTCTCTATCTGGGGGTATACAGCTTTTTAGCTCTGATTAAGTATGTGGTGATTGTTTGAAAACATGAAGAAGAGACTGGGTGACAGCACAAACCAATGCAAAATGATGAATTGCAAGGGGACATTTATAGTTCTGTTTGTGAGTTTAAGGACCAGAAACTTAAAAAGCTAACTCAGTCACTAAAATACCACTGTATTTCAACAGAAACAAGACATCTTACTCTGAAACACCACGGATTTTAACTTCCACACATTTTTTTCCTATCAATAAACAGAACTATTCAGACAGTCACTCTACCACTGTCTATCTACCCAAATCACACAAGTCTTTGGAAACATTCTCATTCCACAAGACAGTAATGTATTAACTCCATTTCTTCACTTTACCCAAGGTAAGAGTCTAATAGAGATGAGAAGCTGGGTGTTAAGTAGATATAAATCAGCTGAAAAGCAAGAGACATGACAGACTTGTTTCCTATATTCCTAATTCATAAAGCTGCCAGCAGTGGAGCTACAATAACTCACATACACCAGGATTTTCCACTTTGACACTGAGTACTGAGAAACTTTACTCTTCTTCCTCTGTCCAGTTGTTGTGGGGGAGAGAGTTGTGTTCTGGATGGATTTTCTTTTTTCCTTTCTGTTTTTTTGGGTGGTTTTTTTCATTGGTTGATTGTTTTGAGTTTGGTTTTTTTTTAATTGCATACATGATTTACGTAGCAAAACGTAACATTTTTATATTTATAACTCAAGTTTTTCTGGTCTCCCATCTTGGAAAAAAAAAAAAAGCCTAAAAATTTCAGATTTTGAAGTCTGAAAAAACAAAATAACAGCCAAAATTTCATAAACAGAAGTTTTGAGGCAGTCCTGCTTAGGAGGAGTGTCGAGGGTGTGAAGACACTGAAAGGGATTTATGCGCAGATATTTTTTTAACATCCATCTAATGTTAGATGTTCATTACCACTCTACCACCAGCTTACCTGCACATTAGTAGTAATGCAGAATAGGAGAGAAGATTTCCAAGTCCATCATCCTTACCTTGCCAGACCACTGTCCCCGCCTATCTTTGAAAAGGAACAGCCAATAAGACACAACTGAGCCTAGGGCTTACATAAAGCGCTCCAAGTAAATCCATCTGCCAATACACACACTAGAAATCTAATCAATAGTGGGGTTTGCATGTTTGCACAGCTGTTATAGACAGACACTCTCATCACTGCTATTTTATCTGTATTTTTTAATAAAGTGTCTGACTGTTAAATCATTGTCTTCTTCCTCCTCTTTCAATCTGTTTCTCTGTTTTTCACTAATTTGCATAATTTCTCTTCACCTTTAATTTCCTTCAGTATTTAACAACTTTCTCCACCACTTCCACTAGGCTTTCCAACCTCTCCTTTTTCTATGTGATTTCTTCTTTTCCATCTTATTTTGTGGTTTCCGTATACTTCACTCATTGGTAACTTGACTTTTTTCTCCTTCCCTACTGTTCATGAGAATCAGATTTGCAGAATATCTCCATCTGAAAGGCACCCATAATGATAGAGTCCAACTCCTCCGTTCCTTGCAGGACTACTTAATACTTTGGACAACACTCTCAAGCACATGATGTGATCCTTGGTGTCCTGTGCAGGGCTAGGAGTTGGACTTAATGATCCTGATGGGTCCATTCCAACTCAGTATATTCTGTGAGTTTTTAATTCTAGGCTCACGGTGAATGTTCTGATCACCAAGAAATTAATAGGTGAAACACAGTAGCATAAAATTTCTTCTTGTGGAAAATTAAATTTCCTCTTATTAAGGAAGAGCCTAAGGATTTGTACCATGACTGCCATGGCACTGTGCACTATCTCAATGCTGAACACACCAACTTCCTACTAGCAATCCTTCTTCCTGTAACTTACATGCAAGTATCTCCTCTTGTGAATCAACCCACTCCAGCCCCATCCCCAACAGGGTTACAGTGCAGCAGCTCCCCAGGAGGAGGTCAATGGATGGTTACTGGCTGGTAAGGCTGGTCTCCATCACCTTTAGTAAGGTATTAATGACATTATTCTTGGACCCAAATACGTAGGACTGATGTGGAACATTACTGGCTTTTTTGGGAGCCCATTTCATTGATTATCTGTACTCACAGCTGTGAAGCTCTTTGCAATATTCAGCTTAATTATGTCTTTGCTGATGCCTAAAGACCATTACACTTCTTCAAATGCTTGTCATGGTCAGCCAACTAAATGTGTTTATTTTGCAGAACATGAATAAGTGATGCATGTAACCACAATGCAAGTGTTACGCAGCTTCACAACATTTTTGTTGTCTGGCATAATGAGCAAGCTCAGAATAGGCACTTGTCTGTTGGCACTGTCACCCTGTTATAGAATTTCCATTCATTTAATAGCTCCAGGCTGGCAGCTAAAGCAATCATGAATGGCCAGAAAGCATCCATCCACCAAAGCCACAGATCTTCATTCACGTTTAGACAATTCAAAGTACGCTCCAGCTCTCTGCTAAAAAGATTTGGGGTTTAAAGATTAAGATTTGTAGAGAAACTGAATATCTGAAAACAAAAATCAGAAGAAATGGAGACTCCTACAGTCGGCCTGTCATTAGCAACAGGCCAATGAGAAAGGGGCCGATGGCAGACCAGTATACAGTTACTTTCCACACAGCATGTAAAACCATCCCTGCTGCGAAGGAGTTTTATCCTCATACTTGCAAGTGCCACAATTAAGCATGAACTCCTTTTCTTTTCTGATGCCAAAATGCTATTAATTTAAATTAGCAAAAATATCTTTTCTCCAGACAGCAAAAGAAGAGCACTTTCTCAGATGGAGTATATTCTGAAACACTCCATGGTTTATACTAACCCAGCAGTGGGCAACTAGGTTTGCTCCCTTCCAAGCACAAAACCTGGTGAAGTATTTCCCCCGTACCTCCCTGAGAAGACAGCTCGCTCTCTGTCTGTTTGAGCTGAGAGGAGCTTCCTCCACTTAGGATGAAATCCCCCAATGGCCATCCTTTAATTTTCTACTTATCATTCAACAACCTAAGAAAAGTGTGTACATAGTCTCTGCAAGAGGCTGAAGGAAAATCAGCTTCTTTTCTTGCCTCCTGGTGAGTCACAGCACTGCTGGAGACGTAAAAAAAAATATTTCTTTTACTTAATCTATATTTTCTCCACATTTTCCTTGAGGCTATGGATCCTTTGGAAGTCTCTGAGCAATATCAGTTCTCCTGCCCCTACTACTATAGTATTGTACAGTAACACAGAATTTGCCTAGTCTTCCTTAAAATAGGTGAACCTGCCAACTCATTTCAACAGAAAATCAACAGCCTTTGGTACCTACAGTGAACTCAGGCAAAACAAACTGGGAGCTCAAAGCACTACTGAAATGTATGGACTGTGGGGGGAATATATCAAAAACTAGGGAACAGGAGATAAATACAAACATTTATGTTATTATGAAGGGCACGTAATTAAAAATGCAATTAAGCAGGAAGTCACTTAAGAAAATAATTCAGAAGAACATATTTGAGTACAAAATGCAATTAATTCAGACAGGAAGTAAGAATTAAAAGGTAATTATTATGTTCTGCAAAGGCAGAATAAAGGTAACTGAATCACACTGTTCAGTGCCTTGTGGCTTGAGGTTTTTTGTTGCTTTGCTTTTTGGTTTTTATTCTTTCTTTTACTGTTTGGTTTTGGTTTTTTTTTTCTTAAGTTTAACTAGTAGTTCCTCATATCCACCACCCCTCCCTCCCCATGCCCTCCCAAATCAATCAAAAATAGTAATTAAAAAGTTCCACTTCAGCATCCAAATATGCCTTAGGGTAACACCACATATAACGTCATGGAAATAGCAGGAAGAAAGCCAGCTATCAAATAATTGACTACTGCTCAAAGCACTTATGCTTAGGACCTGGGTCCTGGTTTCCTACAAGACAGAGACTTTCAGTAAAAGCCACTGCACCATAAACATAATCACACTAATTGATTTTAAAGACTGGTTAAAAGCTATTGCCTGTGGCAGACCAGGTAAGGGAAACTATCTGTGTTCAGGGACTAAACAAATTGAATTTGCACTTGAAATATTTTGACCTCCATCTCACAAGTGCTCCCAGCAGAGCTCCAGCAATGCATACTGAAGCCCTATTTCTCCAGCCTCTATTCCAGACTCCATATCAGCTCCTGCACATGCCTCCCTCTTTTACACTTAGAAAGGGATAAAGATCTCCCCAGCCCTCAGTAACAGCCCCCAAAGTGTCAGCTAAAAGGGCAGGAGGAAAAAGACACATCTTTTCTAACAGAAGCACATTTGGTAGCCTTCAAGAAGCAGATGGGGTAGTAGTGAATACTAGTGCTATTTTAAATAGCATGCAGATGTCAGATGATGACAAAAAGAAAAATATGCTAAAAAAAAGGAAAGAAAAGGCTTTAAATGTCAAGTGCCTTCATGCAAATCAGATTATACAGGGCATGGGGCAAACCAGCAGCAGCAGCACATGAGCCTAAAATGCAGCAGTAGCAGCAGTTGCTCATGAAGAGGAGCAGCAATGAATTTTACCAACTCCATATACAACTCAGGATTACCCCTTCAGATCTTGCAACACTTCCAGCATAAGTCTCATCCCAACACAGCCCCACTTCCAGGGACCCTGGGTCTCCTTTTTACTGCAGCATACTAAGCCAGAAGATGCCATACTTTTTGTTTTGGTTTTAAATTGTGTCACAAGATAGTACACATGTAGACCATCTTCTAAAGAGAGCTGTTTCAGCACCATCAGTTCAGTAAAAAACTACTGGCCCTACAAGCACTTACTTGGAAATCTTGAAAATTATTTTATTACATGTTACTTTACACTAGATGCCCACAGTAAGCCAGTTTTCTTCAAGTAATATTTTTGGAGATAGTTCCCTCTTCTTCCAAAAGCCCTAATAATCTTCCAAAAGAAAATAATGACCTGGATCTGACCAGATATAGTATAAAGTATTTCTGCAGTTCACCACATTTTTAATTCACTTTGATGTCTGAGCCACTGTGGATTCACTTTCATGATCATTTACACAATTAGGTTTACAGAGAACACACATGCTAACCTTCTGCAGAAACTGAATTTAAAAATTAATTACCAATATGCTTTCCCACCAAAACCTTTAATATAAAAGAGGTCTCAGTTGGATCAGGGAAATTAGCAGATAATGTACTTATCTTGTCCAAAACAGAGCAAAGGATTTAGCATGCTGGGTAGCAAAGTTGAAGCAGTAAGGCCCAAAATTCAGAGTGATTCTGAAGAACAGAACATTTGGAGAGGGCTGGTTCTCTGTCAGTCACATTGTGAACAGAGAAAGACAAAATTCATTAAATAAATTATTCATTAGTATTTAACAACCTGGCACTGGATACAGTATTTGTCTTTTGGCAAAAGAAGAGTGCTATGAATCCATCCACTTGTAACTGCGCTGCTGAAAAAGTTAATGCCATTTATTGACAGGTTAATTTATAATATCACCTTAATTAAAATGAGATTATCTTATCACTTTTTGCCTGCAATGAAACTGCAGCTGATTGGGAACACTGTACCTACAGGCTAATGAATGATTTCAAGCAATTCAGTGTCCAATTAATACCAGCATCTGGTTTGGAGATTTTTTTTCCCTGTCAAAGCATTAGCCCTATATTAATTACACTTTTACTTAGTAAAAACAGAAAGTTTTAATCTTCATGTTATTGTTCAAGCAAAAATACAGATAATGAAATGGTCAGGACCAGGAATTCATGTAACCAGAGCAAACTTCATATCACTTGTCAGTGTACAAAACAAGGTATGCAACTTTTCCTAGCCTGATTTCAAGAGTTATCCCAACAGAATACTAACTGAAGAAATGGATAAGAGTCCCTTACATCCAAGGCACTGGAAGAGTGACCCATCTACTTCTACCTGGAGGATCCTGTCTGAAGGCTTCATAATGGACCAAACTTTGGACAAAAAGGTGACTTCTTGGTGCCTTCTTCAAGAAGGCAGCTTTTAATCTGATCTTGGCCATGAAAAAAGCAATTGTATAATTCAAGATTTGGTGCAGCTGGAGGATTTGGGACTTGGGGTGTGTGGAGGAAGTATCCTCTGAGTTGTTACAATCTCAGAACATGCGAGCTGAGTGGACCAGCATTTACCTCCTGCCTGCTTATCAACACTGGATTTAGAGTAATCAAGCATGACTTCTGAAATACATTTTTTTTTTCCCCCCATAAAATGTCCATCAATAACTCAACTAGCTCTACAATACCATAAATATACCATTAATATTAAAAGAGAGGAAGTATAAAGTACAGACCTGGCTTGGGGTTTTAGCACTATGAACAAGGTGGGTCTTAAAAGTATCTTACCCACATATTGTGTGCAAGCTCTGTTATGCCTTAGGAAAGGGATAGTGCCATTTTCTTAAGGCATTCTTACAGTGACACCAGGCAAGAGATGTTAATTTGGTGTACCAAATGGTCATTTGAGAATGCCACAAATACTCATTTCTGAGAGTGATTGATTCAGTAGCTGAGTTAAGCTCTGTAGTTCCCAATATTTTGTTCATTGGTCCTGAGCTCAATACGCACTGAAAAAATTAGGAAGAAAAAGAAACTAGGAAAACAAAAAAGAAACAAACCATCAAAGAGAAAATACAAAAAGACAAGTACTACCTTTGCTGCATAACTGTATTATACTATCCCATATTTTTTCCCCTAATTTTGAGTGGCATTACCAGCACCAATTTGAATCCAAACACTAGAAAGTTTCACAAAAATGCTTCAATGACTATACATATGCTCCTACCTGAAAATCCATAGGAAAAGAAAAAGCCAATAAAATCATACTTTTCATTCTCATGAATGCTCAATTTTAATTAAATGTCATTACTCCAACTAGATCACATTTCATCTTTCTTTCAGAAACCAGGCAGAAAATCTATGCCTCTGCCTCCTTTTAAGAGAGTTTTAACCATGTTTCTAGGTTTTCATATACCTTTTACTTAAAGATTTCCTACGCTTCCCTATAAACTGAAGCAGTTTTATCCCACCCATGTAGCAGCTCTATGCAACTGTTGCCAAGCCAATAAATAAACAGACTCGTGGGCTGATCATGAAAGCTAGTACTTTTTTGATTGTTTCATCTGGAATCGACAGACATCAGACTCTTCTCATACCTGAAGCTCAAACTCAGCTTTTGATCTCTACTATTGTGCCACTGCCTACCAAACAGTTTTAAGACAAACAAACAATATAAAAAGCTTCTTTTAACACTTGGGTCCCCAAGATGATAAAAATTGATTCTTTTCCTCCACTGTAACAGGTCTGCACTGCAGATTTAAAGGTTCAGGATTCACATTTTGCCAACAGTGCACCTAGAAGAAACTCAAGAGTTCCAAACCACTTCTCAGAAGGAAAAAAATAAGAAAGGATGGGTTGTTTTTCAAGTTGGTATTTTGAAAGTGAATCCAGTTCTCTGTCAAAAAGGATCTTTAAGGTATATGGGTAAAAGCCAAATTCTGTGCATCATGAGCAGATGCATTCAACCTTCTGCTTCTCCTAACCCCAAAGGAGCTCCCAATCCAACATACTTTCACTGTCTCGCACCTCTCTCTTCCTGTCGTAACTATCTCCCCCTGCCCCATGGGCCAAATCTGCATGCACTTCCCCAAGTTGTGCAGGCTCCATTCTTTCCCACCCACTTCTGTTTCCAATACCCTTCTCTCCTGCACTGTGTGTACATCTTTTAGCACAAGCATGAATTAACTACAATAAATAAATGCAATGAAATATTTGTCTCATTCTACTGTAACTAAAGAAGGGAAATCTTCACTGCAGCCATATGAGCTAGTGTCCTAAGAGGGACAGCTGCAAACACTGAATGTTGTCAGAAAGCTGCTGATTGCCAAAATAAAATATCAGCATAAACCAACTGCTATGCCAGCTATTCCTAGTCTTGAATATGTACTTCCTTTCCTAGAGATGGAGATCACTTTTCCAATACTGTAATGTGAATTGGATAAATTAAGCAGTTACCTCAAGGCCACTAGAAATGATCAGTCTTGAGACAGCAAAGAAAATCATGACATATCTTGAATTATTTATAATAAAAATATTTTGGAAAGTAATGGCCACACTTGATAAACTAGTAATGACTACACAAAACTAGAGGTGCCTGAGATAAATCTCAATTTTAAATGAAGCACTTTGAAAAAGTGGAAATCAATGACATGAACTCAATGGAGTTGCTCTGATATGTTATGGGGAGCAAATCCCCCTGGGTTTATTCATATTCTAGATCTTGACATGAGGTTTTCAGTTTTACTCACAACACGGCTCCTCCCTTGCTTTGTCAGAAGACATGCACTGAAGTTGACCAAGGAACACAAAATATTAAAATGCTTTTTCTGTTCAAAATGACCGTTTCCTATTCCTCTTACTTACAAAGAGAGGAAGGGTATCCTTTATAAAGGTTTCCTAGGACAAACAATTAATTCCACACTCTTTTCCTTCTAAAGGAAAGGCTTTTCTGGTTATTTTCTTCTTTGAAAGCTCCATTTCATAAGTTCAACCATATACATTTCTAAGATTCACCAACAGCAATTCTAAAAAATTTCATTATCATGATAATTAGCATACTAGGGCTTTGTCCCTTGGAAAGACGGACCAAAAACACCTAGCTTTTTTTTTTCCTCCCAGCAAAGAAGACCCTTGATGTAACAGCCAAGCCTTTTTTTCCAGACAAAACATTCAGAATTCCAGGGGTTTGGTTTTTGTCGGGTTTTTTGGTTTGGTTTGGGTTTTTTGAAATGGCAGAGGTTTTAAGCTTGGCTGCTCATAGTCTTGCCTTTGCCATGAGCAAGCCAGCATCCAAACATCACCTATCACGCAGTTTCACCATCCACATCATCAAAAGGCAGGGTGGGAAGCACCTCAGACAGTGTCTCAGGCTGGACTGCCAAATACAGAAACTCAGAGAGGAACAGAAAGGTAAAAAAGAGACCAAGTAAAACCTGTCCTCTAATAGTGAATCAGACTTGCTTAGGTTTTCCAGTGTCCTGAGATTCCCCATTGTTGCACCTTGTGAATCCAGTACAAGTATTCATGCCATCTAGGAGATTATTACCTGAATGAGAGCTCTGATTCCTTCTTCACAGTTGTACTGCCCCCAGCACAGCCCCCTCGTGGTGGTCACACCTTCCCAACTGCCAGGGCACAGTCAGCCCCAGCTGCAGGAATGCTTTTTCTCCTATTCCCTCCCGCCTCTAAAATCCCAGTTGCCTTACTTCCATTCCACCATTACTTGCCAACTGCTGCCTCTGTGTATTGCCTTCCCTCATAGCTTACATGGGTCATTGTGGGAGATTGACAGGTTTGTCTTGTAAAGATACAGAGGTGCTGGTGAAATCACAAAAAACCTGAGTTGGGCAACTTGCTCACCTTGCATCTGGGCTTGAGCTGGGCTTAACAGCTGAATGAGGTCGGGGCTGATCTGAAGGCTTCACAGGCTGATGTTATCTTAGTGAAGCACAGGACAGCTCCCATAACTCTGTGCCAGCTCCTACCCTCCCTCTGCCTCATCCATTCATACCAAACATTGTAATAAATCTGGTCCTTCAAGCAGATTAACAATATCAGTGAAATTCTGGCAGATGTCAGATGGCCTTCACTGCCAGCTCGGCTAGGGGAGGAGGATAATGAGGTGTCACGGTTCTATGCTTTGTTTCAACCATAAGTTACAAAACTCAGTTTGACTGAAGGTAACCAAAAACTCTCATTAGTCGTCATTTAATTTATATATTAAAAAATACCACGTCAACCAATATGAAAATGAGAAAACATTTCCCCTCCATCATCTCTGATGGCAGCAACAGGTAAGCAATTATTTCTGACTGCAGTCACACCTCCATTTTTCTAAAAAAGTAAAAAATTGATACTTGAAATCCTCCATTAGGGAGGATCAGAATACAAACAAACTCCACAGTAAAACTGACAGGCTTGCTCCTCACTCTGTGCTCCAAAGCAGGGACGTCTCTTTGGTAAGATTTGACCTTTAACTGCATCAAAGTACATGCAAGGACACTTGTACAGAGCACTATATACTCGTATGTTTTCGGTTGAGTGGATTTATCACCAGCAATCTAACAATAACCTATAACCTGTTGCTTCAAGAAACTGCACTTTGTGAATCTGTGATGGTGAAAGTTCTGACTCAATGCAACCAGACCTATAGTGCTGAATTGGTTATAAACCAGAAATTAAGGCCAGCTGCACCCTGCCCCTCTGATGTCTGAGGACAAGCTGAAACACAAGGGGGGTTATTTTCTGCCAAATTTCATACTCTTACCACAATGGTTATATAAGGTGCAAGTTATAACTGTGAAAATATGATGCTTATTTTGACAGTTAAGAACAAATAAACAAAAAAAACCCTGGCAACCAAAAAAAACCAACACACACCCCCTCAAAAAAAGGAACAGCAAGGATAAAAGTGCATACATCAATGGAGAGAAACCAGGAATCATGTTTCACAGACAGCAGAAGATGGGAATCCTATTTTAAACAAGAACTCAGGAGCCAGAAGTACCTCACATTAAACAGGGGAATTGAAAACAAAACCCATTAGAAGCAATCCAGCCTTCACTGAAACATATACACATCATCATTACGAACAATAATTTGGCTCTTCATGTGTAATCACTGCATGCTAGCCTCACTTTATATTCATAAGGGCCATTAACGTCAAGAGGAATTGTGCACATGGGCACCACGTTGCCCCCGTGCTGCTCCTCAGCCTGCAGGCTGCTGTGCAGAGAAAACCACCTCTGCTTGCCACTTCTTCCCTCTCATCCAACCCAGGAATGGAAACAAGGAAAATGCTATTGCGTTTTTTTTCTGGGGTTTTTTTTTTTTTCAATACTCCAATAATTTTGTACTACTAAGAGCACCAGAAAGATAAGTTGTATCAACCATCTGCTCACATTATGCTGAATTCAAAACAGCACATATTGGAGCCCTGCAAGAACGGAATCCATCAAAATCCCTTCTTCAGATTCTGATGATTGATTTCATAGGCTACCATCATCTAAAAACAGCCACAAAGATTAAGGATACAGAAAATAAAAGAAAAACAACAGCAACAACAAAAACCAACAAACCAACCAAAAAACCCAAATGAAAACAAAAACAGAACAAATTAAAAAACTCACCCAAGCATTAATCCACCATACCTCATTTAGGAAGTTCCCTCTTCTGCTTGCCCCCCAACAGATACAGGACCAGGGGAAGCAGCATAATCTGCCTCCCCAGCATTTCGACAATATCCTCACAGGATGAATTTTTTACAAAGAAAGGACAACAGTCTATCACTGCAGTGTTGTAGGAAAGGTTAACATAGAACAAACAGCATTAAATCACTCATGAACACACCAGTTACAACGTTCATCAGCTACATGGGCATTATAACCCTCAGCTGTCTGAGACTTCTGACTGAAGTCTCCTACACACAAGGTTGAACAACATGTTGAAATACAAACTTGTTACCGTGCCCTTAGCAGCTCAGATGAGCCACAGAACTACAGCTTCCTTAATATAAAAGCTAGGCTACCAGGAAGCTCCCAGGAACATAACTGAAACACTGAAGGAACTCGTTTTACAAAACTGTCTACAATAAATAGAGAATAAATTATTCAATAGGACCAATGCTTTATTTTCTAGTATACCTTATCTTCTTCTTTTCTAAGTAGAGCACATCAATTCAGTCACAGTCAAGCCACAAAGGGACAATATTTTCATATCAGAATAACAAAGGCAGAGATATTGCTTGAGGTGAACTTATTTCACCCTTTTGCTTCATCCTAAAGCCATGTCAAACCCAAATCTACAGCTACCAAATCTGAAGTAAGAGCTCACACCGAAAGCTACAGAATTGTAAATTCCAAACAGTTTTGCTTTAAATAAAAGATCAGTAGAAAATGCTTACGTATCTTATCTTTATATCTCAGGTTTATTTAAAAATCCTGCAATGGGCAATTCTTGCATACGTTTGTAACATATTGTCAGTCCCTCATGCACTTCCTACATTCCTCTTACAGAACCCCAGCTTGCTATCCACATCATCTCAGAACACTTATTTATGTTTTCCATTCCATAATAATTTCTGATTTTGCTATCTTCCTTGCAATGATTTAAACAACATACTTTTAGATAAGGACAGAATAGTCCTCCAGAAACCTTGCTTGTCAATGTCCACTATTTTACTATAATTATATAGCTAAGTAATATTTTATTATCATGTATTTTATTACTGTATCAAGTATTATGTGGGATAAATATAAGTCCTGTATCTTGCAGGACTATAGTTTAGTCTTCTATTACATTAGATATTATATTCATATCATACTTTAATTAGCAATTTAATTTAATTTACTTAGGTCATGAGAATTCAGCAGGAAGTCACCAAGCACTTCCATCTTGTTAAACAAGACTCCATCCCCAGCTGGAGAGAAGACGGAAGGGCACAAACAACTGGAGGGAGCAAGTCTTCTACATGGGCAAGAACAACTTCTTTTCACTGCAAGCAAAGGTTGGTTCTTGGTTTGACATCTGTCCCCAAACCTCTGCAGAATTTCCGTATCACTGAACATATTTAACTTGTCTGTAGTTTCCATCTCATTTTATTGGGAAAAAAACGTACTGCCTGCAAAAATGAAAGAATGGGGAGAAGACAGGTGTAGGGAAAGGCACCACCATCACCACCCAGCCTTTATGGAACAGACAAATCCCACTGGAACTGAAGTGGCCTGAGCATCTGCATTCTAAACACACCGTGCTGACCCACCCTCCAGCACAGCATTCTGGCCTCAGAGGTCTGGAATTTAAATACATCTAAGAATATCTTTGTTACTGTAAGTTGCAAGCTCCTGTCCCTTAAAAGGTTACACGATATACAAGACTGACTGAATAATCACGATATAACTGGATTTGGAAAAATCCATATGTTAAAGCCCTTTGAGGTTTTTTGACCAAAAAAAAAAAAAAAAAAAAACCCAAAAAAACAGAAACAAAAAAACCCCACTCTGTCCCACTTGTGTAAAAAAAGTACACTGCAATAACAAGTTAAATGCTGTATTTTGATTTTTAATTTGGTTTAAAAGGAATTCCCCATCACTAAGGGAAACTATTAGGTATTACAGCAAAGAAATCCAAAACACTGCTTTATGAGTTAAAAATTATCTTTTCATTAGTTATTTCAGCAGACAAAATTACTCTTCACTTCCTGCAGAGATGAGACAACCTTCACAATTTTTCAGCTGCTTTTTCACATCAGCATGTGGGTTACTATGGAACACCAAACACCATCATGGACAGATCACACACTTTCACCCAGCACCAGTGAAACTCTCTGCTTTAGTGATAAGTAAAAAAACTCTCTGAAACCATTTTTAAAATATAAGAAGGAAGAGCTCCAAAAACTGCTACAGTTTTAATGCAGCTTGCACAAAGACAGACCACCACTCATCCTTCACTGGCACAACTGTGACCTCAGAAAATATTCAAACAAGAAAAAGCTATTTTTAAGTATTATTTTTAGGAAGCTAATTTTTGAACTCTCTTTGTGATACAGTCTTTAACACAGAACAAATCACTACACAGATCTCTGGAAACACATCTCTAAAAACACTCAGCATTACAGATTACGTGACTTAAGTGATTGTAAAAGACTACCATAAAGATATTTCATAAAAATACCATCTCTAGAAATAATCTGTGAAAATATATTATGAAACACTGATATTTATGACAATATTTCTAATTAAAACGTTGTTGTTGTTTTATAGCAAACTATTATTCACTAAGTCATTCTCTGAGTTCTGAATTTAACATCCTTAGTTTGCCTTTCTGTGAAACAACAAAATTGTGATAGATACATCCTTCTACATTGAAAACATTTTGACAGTTTCAGATTACTACTTTCTCTACTCAATATCCCATTAGGTGTTTGCTTTCTAAGCACTTTTTGTAACCTACTCCTCATACAAAATAATGTGATAAACCCTAACTCACACCTAGGATTTGAGCACTGAAGAAAGTATAATAGCGATGTATTGCAACTGCTACTTTTTGAAAAGGAAACTGAGGATTAAACACGTTAAATGGAATCTCACACATCAGAGAAGAATCACTGCCACAGAAGGTGAGAGATTCATGAGCAAGGCTCAGGATTTCGAAAGCATTATAGAAATCAGTTGTCTAGATACTGATACCCTTCCACTTATTTGAAAGAATCACAATTACACAGGAATACAGGCTGGAATTGAGTACTAATCCCTGAGAGGAGCCTCCTTTGTAACTTTCCTCAAACACCAACACATGAAATAAACAACCATACCCAAACCTCTACAAAAACCAGGAATAAGCTCTGCTTAGCTCCCTGCCCTGGCCCAGCCCCAGCACCACAAGGGATGATGAATCCTCTGCAGGGCTACCACCCTCCCTGCCCAGGCCAGCCCTTGGGAGACACCTGGCTGATCCTGCTGTGTCCTGCCTTTGCTTTAGGGATGGCAAACTGCCTTCCAGATAAAAATATGCACAAAAGTGTGAACACACAGCGACTCAAACTTTTGAGCAACTTGGTCTAGAGGGAGGTGTCCCTGCCTGTGGCAGGGGGTAGTTGGAACTGGATGATCTTTCAGGTTCTTTCCACCCCAAACCAGTCTGTGATTCAAATCAGAAAAAGTCTGCCCATCACGTCTTCCTCTTAGCTCAGCTACACGGATAAAAGCCATTTCTATTCCAGAACTGCAAAGCAACTGGTTTGGTATATGAAAAGAGGATCTGAACGGTAAGAAAATAATACATCTGAAACTTTGACCTTGTTAGTATTTCCATAAAACAAAGCCACAATTCTTTTAAAGACTAATTAAGGGAAAATGAAAGGACAACAATAAATACGGCTTAGGAGAGTTAGAAAGGGTTAGGTTTCTGCCTGAAGGAAACAGTGAGGGATAACCTCAGAAACCAAACCCTTTAGTGACACCATTACTTCATTTTTAAGGAAACGGGTTCATATTGTGCTCATAGAAATAACAGCACAGTTTGAGCTAGAAATTCAAGCACCACAATCACTCAGTGACTTATGATTCAGCTAACCCCATTCAATTCAACAATGATGACAGTAAACCCATTATAAAGAATGTTAATAGCAAAATTGCAGTGTGGATTAGGAGAAAATCGCAGTAGTTTATCCTTGTCATCTGTACTCAGGTCTCTGAAAGAAAGCTAGTGAATCTACAAAAATAACAGTACTTATGTAAACATTAAGTATTTCTGTTTCAGGTTTACTGAGGACAGGTGGCTTTTAGAGCAGAGCTTCAGAATTTTTTTGCAGGGATTCTCAGTTTTATTAAGTAAAAGTTTGAAACAGTCTGTTAGTAATACATACAGCTTCCAAGTGAAGCATAGTATATATAACTTAACTCTTTTTGTAGCTGTAAGGGTTACATTAGCTAATAATGTAAACATTTAGCTGACCAAGCATCTTTTTTTTGTGCTTTGTACAGAGGCTACTAAAATGAGGCTCCTTGCCCAGGATAGAGTCACTGTGCAGAGGAGAAGTTGGTACTACACAGCAATCAAAAGAAATTATAAAATGATTAAGCAATTGTCACTCTCAGATGTAAGACTGTAGAGTGAGAGAGGAATCTATTATTTCAGAATGTACATTACTTGGAAATGCAGCAGCTCATCAAAGTTACACGGCTATGTAATAAATTGTGAAAGCAGAAAATTTAATCAAAATTCTGACTAAAAGAAGTAGATACTGCATTATGTTTCTCACAGCAGTAGTAAAATAGAGATGGCAGATACCTTCACCTATGTCACAGAAAACTAGTTATGCATGATATAATCTATCACATCCAAATTCAGCAACGCTTTTTAGACACCTATTTTATTTCAGCATGATGTTGAAGACCAAAAAAAATCAGATTTGCAAAGCAACACAGGTGTATGTACACCTATGTCCACTCAGTGTATATCTCAGAATTAACCAGATTTTAACCAGATTCCTTTTCATGCAGAACCTCATCTACTTGTTTCTTTAAATGTCTTCATGTTGCCCACAACAAAAATACCTCATAGTACTTCAGCTTCTGAAAGCACAGACACACACTCAAGCCCTCTCAAAAAAAACAAACAAAAAAACCCAAAGACCCACACACAAGAAACCAAAAACCAAAACCAAAGCAAAA